>CABFVX010000288.1:165161-187514 GCA_902151425.1 Timema shepardi | reverse complement strand
TTTAATTTAAACATAATGTTCCATTAATATGATAATAGACTAGAGTTTAATGTGAAAGACTTTAATGTTGAATAAGGCGTCCGCTTAATATACACTAGTTTACTAACTGCCTAAGGCCAAAATAAATGGGAAGACACCGTAAATATACGAAGTTCACTAGACAACCCAAATATAAGGATATTAATATTGCACAAATACATTACAATACTATATATATATATATATATATATATATATATATATATATATGTGTATATATATGTGTGTGTGTGTGTGTGTGTGTGTGCGTGCGCGTGCGCTAAAAAATTGTTACTTAATAGGGACCAAAATTACTCATAGTCTAAAATAACCGATATTCAAGCTTCAGAAAAACTGAAAAGTTACTTTAAGGGTGAGACAGTACGTAATTTTTGGACTAAATTTATCGCTAAATATCCAAATTGTAAGAAATTGAAATTCTATTTTGTTTACCTACAAGTATGAATCAGTTCTCTCTGGCATACATAATATAAAAACTAGCTACCGGAAAAAGTTAACAGATGCTCACGTTGAGAACGCTCAAATATTAGCAGTTCCATCCTATATTCCCGATACTAAACAAATTGGTGAAGAACATCAGCCTCATTTTCCTCAATTAAGTTCTCGATATCTAAAATAAGGTTGATTTTATTATATGTATATCAACTTTTATTATTTTTTAAATTAAAACTATTTTTTATAATATTATGATGCAAGTTTTGTTAATTTGCCAAATGTTTTCACATCCTCTGGGCAGTCCACTAAAAACCCGGTAGCCGTTGGTGAGAAGTAATTGAGAACCACTGTCACACATTGTTCAGCTACGGTATACTCTATAATATTGGGTCATAGTATAGTCAATCAAGGTGAGGGCTATAGTTTCTAAAGGACGAGGATACGTTATCGCCAAAATATGCGAAAAGACCCGCACCGTGTACCCTGACCTAGGCCAAGTGGAGGATGACCCTAGATAGGAGATGAATCAGGATAGCTTGGAAAACAATGGAATAGAAGTCAAAGGTCCCGGGATCATTTTCCTTGTCCAGGCTGTCATTTTATTATTTACTTAAATAATATTTCGATATTTTATTCAAAATGACGGTTGTTTTAAGGAGTGGTAAACACATTTTACTTAAACCTTATCTCCAGTCAAAGAACTGAGTGAAACGTCGTTGAAAATTAGCGAAATTATCTTATCACTTATTTTTTTTTTTAATTTACTCAGCTCAAAGTGTAAAGTTGTTTTTGGTGTATATTAGTGTTGGCATCTCTTGGCCCGGGTTCCAATTTTGGCTGGGTATTCTGGGAGTAGTTTTATTCTTGAAGTTTCCCTATCACCTCCCAACGCTAATATTGATTCAGTTCGTATATGAATCTTCCCTAAGATATCCTACAAATCCCTCCCCCATTGAATAAGTTGTTAATAATTTTTACATTTAGCGTATAAATAATATAAACAAGCGTGTTTGTGCAAAAAAAACTCTTAAAAATATATGAATCAACAACCCTTGCAAGTTTTTATTTATTCTTTACAGTTTGTCCTTTCCTCCTTTCCCTCTAGTGTTTTTGTTCATACATAACGCACGCCACTGCAAGTTTTTTTTCACCAAGGGAGGGAGGGAAAGAGGATAACTCAGGCGAGACATTCCGGCAAATTAGGCACCCGGAGTGAAGCGAGCTGTTTCCGGGAGCCGCTGCGAGAAGGGTCGGGGGTTGGAGAGGGTTGAGGGGGTATCTACCCCCCCTGTAAACTCCTGTCGGGAGGCTGCGGGAGACGGCATCTCTACATTATACTCACTGCTCTACTGTGTAACGTACAGGTTTTTATATGAAACATTGAGTAGGTTCACGAGCGCTCGAGTTTCCTTCCCTGTGGCAAGCGATTCACAGACTGTACATAAGCAGACTGTACACAAGATGGGAATCTCTCAGAGATAAGTTTCATACATATACTTTAGTTGATTATACTCGCACACGCTTCGGTGGTTGAGTAGTCTAACACGTCACTCTTGTAATAGATTAGACTACTGATGACGAAGAGAGGCTTGAATCTCGATCTGATGTTCTGAGTGTTTTTTCCCTAAATGGTTTTTCAACCCTCCCTTAACGAAAAGTTTGGGTATACTCTCCTTAAATTCAACCATCCTCACACTCACAACATCAGCATAGTTAGCACATACGCATTCAGCCCAAACGGGCTCTAAGATGAGGTTACAACAACCACAAACAAATTCGCATGCAAAATAGAGACAAAGTTCAATGTTCCGTACTTGTCATTAAATCTGTAGTGTAAGAAACGAGAAATGGTCAGTTTTTTTTTATTTTTCATAGCATACAATATTTTTTGGCAAAATAAATAAAATATTTTACCAGTGGAAAAGTGGATTTTGATTTTCTACACACGTTTACCTCAACAGTGCTTCAATACGTTTCATGAAAATGTTAGAATTTGGTGATAAGACTTTGAAAGGAAGAACAAACTTTATAATCAGATTCTAGGGCATCCATGACAGAGTTCAAGAACTGTCAGTTGAGACTACGCTGAGCAAAAGCTAAACTCTATATTTCTACTAAAGTAATATTTAATTTATTTTGCCAAACATTGTATTTTGTTATAAAAAACTGCGGAAATTCTACTGGAAATCTCAACCATCCCAATCTAACCCCAAAAGGTATACGCTTACCTTGCTTTGTTCTAATATGATATAAAGTGACCATTCGTTCCTGAAATAAGAATTATATCCCGGACCAATTTTGCCCCCGATTTGTTAAATTACTAAAAAGTTTAAATGTAAAATATATCAACACAACACATAATAAAAGCCAGCTATGAGTATTTCTAATTTATTTTTACGTTTTATATTAGTTTTTGTTTTTTTCTGTACGTTGGATAGTTCACTACTTTCACGTAACTTATTTTATCACTGTTCCTATATATAAGTTAGCTACATTTCATAGAGATAATTTACCGACATTTTCTAAAAGCACGAATAAAAAAAACATGACTAAAGGTGTAATATGTACGATTTAAATGGCAATCTATCTTCTTCGACTCTCGTTTGTTATTATAAAGTGACTTTCCCTAGAAATTCCAAGAAAAAAAATGGTAACTTTAAGTTTGTTTGCTATCTTTCAGCTTTCAATGAATGTACCGTAATATCTAACACATTCATTTCGTGTAAGAAGGTCCCTGAGTTTTTACATAAATGTAGTGCGGTAGTCTTACTTTTTCAGCTGTGTGTGTTGAAGAGTGCTTTTTTTAAATAAAACTTCTAAACTAGGAAGTTTCATCAGTTGAATAAGAATATTATATAACATATGCCATCCACTCCAAACCAAAAACATTTCAATTGGTTCAATTGATCATAATCCGATCAGTTCTAATACTAACATCAATTAAATTATGCTGGAAGTAGAAAACCTAGACCTGGGTTCAATTCCCGTGTTCAGTTGGTCATTTTTCACATAGTTTAAATAAATCTTAAATCCTAGCTATAGCTTTGTCTTCTTTGATGTTGTCCTTTAATAGTTTATATGTCGATTTTGGTCTTTATTCGTGCACCGGAAGATGAAAAACTTATTTTCACGGCTAGGCTACCTTTATATTATTAATGTTATTATTATTACATTGTCTTACTAACCGTTCGGGTTGTACGCACTTACGCTAATGTGTATTGGTAGGGTGATTGTGAGATGAAACGGAGGATCTAAGGTTTAACGTGGGATCCGAACCCCGGGGGAGGCCTGGCATTCCACAAATTCACAAGTTATGATTAATAAACGTCTTGTCATATGTGAAGGAAGCGTTTGGCAGTCAGATAAATCTGTGCCGTGACCAAGGATTGAACCCCGGATCCCCAGCACAGAGAGCTGACACCTAAACCCTAGACCGCCAGGTCACCACCCCTTTTATAATATTGATCAATTCTTACTCAAAAGCATAAAAAACGAAAAATAAAATAATAATTTTACTCTTCGCCAGATTTCAATACGAGCTCAGGCTTATTTTTCCAAACTCCCTTGAAAAGAAGAAGAAAAAAGTATATTCTAATGGTATGTCTTCAAATATGTCCTTTTTGGGAAAGAAACCATCAATAATGCTGATGACCTAACACCGCTTTCAAACTTTTTTACTCTCTAAAATTCGATTTCCTGGTGGCATATTGCTACGTCTTTATACCATTACCACACTGGATTCCATGTGCCTTTCTAGTTTTCCTACACGGAGAGTTTTTTCCCCCTCCTTTTTTCCATTTATCTAAGGTTCTCTCCGTATTCCACCTCTCTTTCCTTATTTTCTCATTTTCCTACTTCTACCTGTTTCTCCGACCAACTTTATTCACAAACCCTTGCCATCATCATTTTTCATGCAACATCCCATTACCGTCCTCACCTCATTGTCTTGTGCGCTAGGGGAACGAATCCACTACCGCTCGATTCTCCACTTCATACAAGTACACTCAACCAAAATAATAGCGTGCTTTAATTCTAGTCCTCAGGTAGTATTATAATCCCTAGTGTAACGTTACATATTCATGCTTCGATGTTACTCAACCATTTAGAAACTGAGCGAGCGCTGCAAATGAGGTTTACGTTCATTCAGCAAATGGCACCCTTTGGGAGATCCTGTAGAACGTTTTAAGTTTGGTAGACTGTACACTCTCGTGTTTCCACCTGACCTGAAGGCAGTAAGCAGATTTTTTTAGGGGTGTGGGGTTAATGTAGGTACGAGTGAAATATGGAAGTCACCTTATCAGCACCACGGGTCGCATTGCTGCAGAATTGTCCTTTGAATATTTTCCATCTCATTTCCCATTTTCTTAACTCATTCCCCTCCCCCATACTTTTCCCATTCTTTTTTTTTTCTTTCGCACCATCTGTGTTATTTGCGTGTGTACGAGGCCGTCTGCTTGAAACTTTCGAGTAAATTCAAGGATATCTAGAGCTATTATCTTCTAAATGTAATCCAAATGAGCATTTGACTTATTTAAATAGGCCTGGAAACTATCACAAATAGTTTCATCGCACACCAATTTTGAATGTGTGATGTGAATCTGTGAATTTGTGAGGAGTTATTTTTATTTATTTTCCGCACCACGTCTTACTACCCGTTCGGGTTATACGCTTATGTACTAATTAAGCTAATGGTTTTAGAGGTTAGAAAGGTTATATGAATTAGAAGTGTACCCGCATGTGTGTGAAGGGAGAGGGGAAAACCATTATGAAAAACACCATCTTTAGTACACCCGGCTGAGATTCGACCTAGATCTCCGATCATCTGCAGTCTTGTCTGCTGCAAGAGTAGCGCGGTAGACCACGCGGCCACCGAAGCGGGCTTTATCACAAGTTGAATGGACTCAGGGTTGTGATGGACTGGCGGATTCCCAATAGCCCGGGATTACAAATAAGATGGCCCTTAGAATGTATTTATTAGTAAGGTTATCTTACAGATTATGTTACATTTGTTTATAAACAACACCGAGAAACAACAAACAGGATGGTTTCAAATTTAATGCCATCACATATGTTCACATATGATGTATTCAGACCTACATAGTGGAACTTTTGATTACAATTTAGTAAAAATATAGTTTAGAATTGAATGAATATGTTTATTTTGATATAAATAGTTGTTGCAGCTCAAATCTAATCGGCCCATGGGGATATCCCCCTTATAGGAATAAACACCTTTAGTACACCCGAAAGGGATTTGAACCATGATCTCCCCATCATCGGCAGTCTTGTTCATTGGGAGAGTAACGCATTAGATCATGCAGCCACAAAAACAAGTAATATCTAATTAGTTAATGTGCTAGAGCCAGGGGAATTGGTTCCCAAACTATAGTTCACGAGGCCCCTAAGAGCCCACTAAAATATTTCCGTAATGGTGGATTTTTAACGAACAGATTGTGAAATTTTGTGAGGCATATTTACAAGATTCTACTATCTAAACTAGATGAGGTTTTTGTCCACCATCACTCCAAAAACATACGATTTCTTTTTCTACCACCCCATCAAAAATAAGTTTTGATTTCCATAAAAGAAAGAGGCGCAGTGCTGAAAGTGATACTTTATTTACTATCCATGGTTCCTGACTTTAAAGCTCTGTGCCATCCAAAGCAAGCGCATCCTTCTCACTAAGTCACGTGAAAAGGTGAGAATAGCTGTTAAAACTGGTAAACAATTTTTTAACATAAATTGGCATGGAATTTTGTGATTACAGAAAAATATTTTAATTATGTCAAAGCATCAATGTTCAGTACCACATTAAAAAAGTACACATCTGAAATGTATAATATTGTGGCAGTAAAGATTAGATAATGTTAATGTTACTACTTTGCTGATTTAATTTCAGTTTTAAGTTTTAAGATTAGTTTATAATTATTTTAACTTGTATTTAAGTCATATCGATATTCATGCATTATTTTTGGTGGGATATCCCAAAGTACCTATCCGGAGATAGAGTATATTAATTTAAAGGTATTAAACTTTTTCATTGCATTATTAAAAACTAAATTTCATAAAGATTAGGTATGAAATTAAGGGCATGGCACCCAGGGGGTGTTTATGCAACTCAGATGTTTGTGAAAGAGGATCACGAGTCAAGAACGTTTGGGAACCGCTGTGTTAGGTGATCATCCAATAACCACGTAACTCCGTTGAGAGGGGAGAGGAGGGTCAAAACCACGTAACGCTGTTGAGAGGGGAAAGGAGGGTCAAAACCACGTAATGCTGTTGAGAGGGGAAAGGAGGGTCAAAACCACGTAACGCTGTTGAGAGGGGAAAGGAGGGTCAAAACCACGTAATGCTGTTGAGAGGATAGCAGAGGAGGGTCAAAACAACGTAATGCTGTTGAGAGGATAGCAGAGGAGGGTCAAAACCACGTAATGCTGTTGAGAGGGGAAAGGAGGGTCAAAACCACGTAACGCTGTTGAGAGGGGAGAGGAGGGTCAAAACCACGTAATGCTGTTGAGAGGATAGCAGAGGAGGGTCAAAACCACGTAATGCTGTTGAGAGGATAGCAGAGGAGGGTCAAAACCACGTAATGCTGTTGAGAGGATAGCAGAGGAGGGTCAAAACCACGTAACGCTGTTGAGAGGGGAGAGGAGGGTCAAAACCACGTAATGCTGTTGAGAGGATAGCAGAGGAGGGTCAAAACCACGTAATGCTGTTGAGAGGATAGCAGAGGAGGGTCAAAACCACGTAATGCTGTTGAGAGGATAGCAGAGGAGGGTCAAAACCACGTAACGCTGTTGAGAGGGGAGAGGAGGGTCAAAACCACGTAATGCTGTTGAGAGGATAGCAGAGGAGGGTCAAAACCACGTAATGCTGTTGAGAGGATAGCAGAGGAGGGTCAAAACCACGTAATGCTGTTGAGAGGATAGCAGAGGAGGGTCAAAACCACGTAACGCTGTTGAGAGGGGAGAGGAGGGTCAAAACCACGTAATGCTGTTGAGAGGATAGCAGAGGAGGGTCAAAACCACGTAATGCTGTTGAGAGGATAGCAGAGGAGGGTCAAAACCACGTAATGCTGTTGAGAGGATAGCAGAGGAGGGTCAAAACCACGTAACGCTGTTGAGAGGATAGCAGAGGAGGGTCAAAACCACTTACTTTGTTGATATTGAGATTAATACACGTACAGTTTTTGCCTTCAGGTTGAACTAACAGGTCTAAATGAAACAGTTCTACCTATCCCAGCTCCCCTCAACACACGTACAGCTCGGACTGTCAAGTTATTTATTATCTTCAGTCCACCCTACAATCTGTTTGAGTTTTTCGCGAGGAAAATGTCCTCAGTGGATGAATCGCTTGCATATTTATAGATTGTTTGCGTCATAAAGAAGAAAGATTGAGGATCAACTGTCTTTACTTTTTCAGCAATTGAGTTTATTTATTCTCCTTCAAATCGCAATTATGATACTCTTTACTTTTGGTTTTCCACAATGAAAGGAGATTTCTGAACTCCTCGATAATTTGACCAAGTGGCCATGGCGTAGTAGAGGATCAAACACAGTATATCACCGAGCACGTGGGGCGTGGAAACTGAACTGAAACATTGGCTGTCTGCTCCCTCCCTCTCCCCCCATCACACACACACACACACACACACACACGTCAGTTCTGTCTGACGGACACTACGGTCTGCAGATAGAAGAACTGTCGGAATTCTCAAAGTCCAACAGGCCAAACGATTGGCCGGCCGGCCACCCCACACACGTCAGTAAATCCCGGCCCTACACGTACAGGCTCACCGTACGCCTGTCCGGTCTTACCCGACAGGTCTTCTACCACTACACTATTCAGGTCTACCTGTCATAATATCACAACTCTACTATGATCTTGTCACAGTAACCTTCTTTCATTTTTTCCTAAAATTGCTACGCAGATTGTTGTTTATTTTATTTTTCACTGTCTCACAATTCGCTCAAAAGTAGGTTTCATTTTTATACATCTCCAAAAATAATATTGTTGATTTATTATTGTACTCTTTTGGAGCTGCCATTTCCGTAGTAAACACTTTAAAAAAAACTACTTTAAATTATATTTAAAAAATTGTAAAAAATATTTAAATGTTGTAAATTAAGCCCTATATTATGTATGTATGATATTTAACTAAAATACAAATTTAACTACACTTAATACACTATTGGACTACTAAAACTTATAAGTGAATTACTAATTGAATAGCTGAAATACACGTGTAGCGCTCCCGAGTTGATAAAGAAGTGACGGCCTTACCTGTGTATGCCATTACAAGATATGTTTGATTTTCAACACGTCTGGAAAATAACAGAACAGGCTGACAGGTTTTCCCTTACATGATCAGTTTTAAAAGTTTCTCATCAAACATTGCTATGATCATGACAAATATTAAAAAAACTGTTGATATCATCATGTGAAGAAAATTAAACTTTATTTTTATACCGAGGAATTTTTTTATTTTGGCCAAAAATTGTTTGCTATAAAAATTGCACAAAAAACTTTTTTTAGCGTCCCTTACACTTTCACCTTAAAAATACCAGGTGAAATTAACTCACTTTCATTGACGTTTCACGCCAATCAAAGCAGTTCTGAGATCAAGATAAGTCATTATAAAAATAGGTTGAGCCTCCCTCAAACAAATAGATTTATATTTTAACAGTGCAGCAACAGAAAACACTGTAGATTGATGTTTAAACTTCATAGCTCCCATTCCCATATAAATTGCTCAAGTGTGAGGATATTTCCTTTCAAATGCGTGGGAGGCACTCTCTAACACGTTAACAGTGCGGCCAGTGAAAAACAATATTATTAATAAAGGAACACACATGTAACTTCAATGTAATAACTGTCCAATGTTGGGGTAATCCTCACCAGGGATCTTACCGACAGAGCTCCAAAATCCTGTTTGTCACAATGGTCCTCCCCCTATCCCCCCTTTTCACATCACTTCGCATCTTCAAGGTCATACATCATTCCCTGCGAGAACTCCTCCCTTCCTAAACCCCCTTGGCCAGACGGGAGCAGTTTCTTTCCTTGTCTTTTTATCAGTACTTTCTTTCTTTCCCTCATTCTTCCAGCAACCAACAACACATGTATATTCTGTTTGGTGGGAAAAAAACTCATCCAAATGCTAAATTAAAATAAAGTGGTCGAATTATTTTCATTACAAACTAAAGATTCATTTGGAATTTTTATAGTCGAATTGGTTGCCGAGAAGAACTAAATGATAATATCCCAGTTATGTAAGGGGAGAGGAAGTTTCCACATGTGATTTTCACTTTGTCTTTCCGATACTTTTTTGAAACCCATTGCGAGTACATCTTCTCCAAACTTCCCTAATTATTATTATCCTTTTGTTTAGTTTGTTGATAGGACTTATAGCAGATGAACTTGAGAGGAGAGAAGTAATTGCTTAGTTTACAAATCCAAGGATTTTCCTGAGAGAGAAATAAGTTTTTTCTTTACAAATTCCAAAGAATTACCTGAAAGAGATATATGTGTTTTGTTTACAAATCTCAAAGAATGGCCTTGGGGAGGTATAAGTGTTTGCTCTATATCTTAAGATTCCCCGTGGAGAGATATAATTGTTTGGTTTATAATCCAAATATCGATCTGGGAGAAAGATAAGTTTCTTGTTTACAATTCCATAGATTAAGCTGGGTAATAAATAATTATTTTGTTTACAAATCCAAATACCTTCCTGTGTTTTCCTTTAAATAACATTGGTAGTGCTTTCAATTAAAACCCGCATACCATACATTAAACAATAAGTAATGAGAGGGTTCTTTAGTGACTGAACAAAAATTAGATTTAAAGAAGTGTAAGGAATGCTCCACGGTTTCAATGCACTACCAAATAATTGAAATACTAATCAGTTGGTCAGTCTAAATTGTTATTTGTATTAAATTAATTATCACATATTGGTGGTTACGCGATACAAGGTGTCAATCTACCTATATAATTGATTGCCAGTAACAAGGATATCGAGGTTTTCTTCTGGATACACTGAAGCTAGATCTTTCTTTAGAACTCATCTTATAAATTACCTTCCTCATCCCTATCACTTGTAATAAACCATTAATAGCACTGCTTATACCTTCAATGGTTGTCACACGAGTAATAGAGTCAGTCTCGTCGTATCTGGTTTAGCGGTGATGGGGAAGTCAAGACTCGAAATCTGACCAGAGTTATGTGTAGCTTATTTCCTAAATGGTTTTACCCTTGCCCTTTAAGAAAACGAAGGTACATACAATTCCTCTAAAATAACAAATTTCTCATTTTTATCCTATTTGTGAATTTAAGTTGATATCCCGATCAATAAGTTAGAAGTGTACCTAAATAAAACAAAAATTCAACATACACTTTTAACGACAAATGGCACTGGATTCAGTTTGACATCAGGCTAGTTATTGAATCAATCCCTTTCTTAATTTACTAAGAATGCATTTAAGTTGCTCGCAACGTAGCTATATGATAACGCTATCTTTTTTTCTTTAGCCAGATGCACTATACTTTCTTTCATTTCTTATTTTTCCCCAGGATGAAAGGAAAAGAAGAAAATACTTTCCCTCCATTCCTTTGTGCCTTTTTCATCTCCTTCAAAATCCTCCTCTCATGACCCCCGCGCCCTGTTCTTCTGTTATCTCTGAGTAATTTACGGGTCCGTTTTCATTGTCGCCCCTTCCCCCCTCCGAACCTCCGAGTAATACTGCGCGTGGGCTCACGCCGCCACCGTCAAATGGCTCTCCGAGGAGTAATATAGGGCCACCTAATAGCTTACCAAATAGCCTCTCAAACACATTTTTAATGAACTATTGTAGCCAGGAAATGAAAATAAGGAATGGAAAAAAGTGAAGAAACCTGGATACTTCCATGCGTTTACTTCGTTTTTTTTACTTCGATGAACGTACTAGCTATACAATAAACATTAGCCATTCCCATAAGGTAAACCTATTTATGTTTCAATACTATATTCTAAATTAGATACTTCACTTTACACCCAATATTATTTCCAGCCTGTGGCCTAGGTCACTTTTTTATCCAATTCATATATTTTCCACTATTGGCTTGATAGGCCTGTCGTAGCTACATATGCCTTATAATTTAACGTAAGACTAGGACAGGCACGGATTCCAGTCCTTAGCCGTTAATTCATCACTGTAAAATTGTAAACCCCCATTTCACTAATGATAATTTTTTCGGCCATGTCGGGAATCAAACCCGGGACACTTAGCTCAGTATACAGACACGCTACTGAGCTAAGGTGTAGAATTACATTAGGTACTGAAAGGATTCTAGATACAATGCTTGATATCAATGCAATCTGGTGATGGTTTTATGCACTGACCCTTATGTAAAGTATTGAGATTATTTGAACAATATATGGTTTCAAGACCACTTTGGTGGTCGCATGTTCTAAGGCGTCACTCTCAGAATAGACTAGACTACCGATGACAGGGAGACCTGTGTTCGAATCCTAGTAGGATGCAGTGAGTTGTTTTTCTTAAATGATTTTATCCTTTTTTACCACCACCAAATGCAGCTACACTTCTTCTAAATTCAACCTTTATTACTCGTTACTCATTAGTATAATTAGAACCTAGTATGTGTATAACCTAAACAAGTAGTAGAATGTGGTGCTAAATATAAAAGGAGTAATTTTAAAACTTCATAATACAGTATTCTCGCTGTATAATTCAAGCTCCACAGTCACCATTTAAAAAATATTACTGCTTTTAATACTCTCAGTGTTGGTGTAGTTATCTATCTTCTGACACTTAACTCAGGAGTTCGGTTCAATTCTAAACGCTGATGTGTTTTATTTTTACATCAATGGTACACTAACACCTCAGTAAGAAATCGTAAGGATTTTTTAAAACATTAAATCATTCTTGGATAGGAAATCTAATCAAAATCGTTTGAGAGGATTTGGAGAAAATCTATTTAGTTTCTTTTCCCTTTAAGTAAACTAACCTTAATTCTAGGGCTGGAGAGATAATTCCAAAAATACCTCCGGAGAACCCTATTAAAACCCTAAATACTAATTTTCAGCTTAATCAGTAAAATAGAGGCCCTAGGCCAAGGTACAGACACACAAAGGGCATCGTGAAAACCACTTTTCAGTTTTTAAGGGGTCGTGAAACGTCGACATTTAATAAACTCTTACGGTCGATTTTTTTTACTATCACAATACTTATCTCTCTTAGGGGACAAGTGAAAGTGATAATGAGGGCGTAGAGTTTCTTCATTTTATAAAACTCAAATAAATTACTAGCATTGGCATTGAAGAAGAAAGAAACACATAAATTAATAATAATAGGGAAGGGAAGTTTTGAAACCTCTAAACCAAAAAAATCCTAGTTAGATAGACAGGTTAGAACTAGTTCAAAACAGGCAGGAAGACGCGCGGCATTTAAAATAAAACTATGTTGGCTACTTATAAATTAAGTTGCATTGATAACATAATGAATATTAGCGTAAAACTAAATTTGGATTGTAATGTAACGAATGTAACCTAATTCTAATAAGCACCTTAAATGAAGTAAAATTTTATTCCTACCATGTAAATAAAATCTCTATAAAGAATTACTCAACTAACGTCCACTTTTAATATTATGGATTAATTAATAACTCGGATTTTTAGCGAGAAATGTTATGAAAACCAAATGAATAAACAGGTTGTAAAACTTTAAAAAAAACCCATACGAACCTAATAAATAATTTATTTTATGATTATCCTAAAATAATGATGGCTTTTGACCAACTTGTAGTAGTATGGATAACTTCAGCTAAAAATTGTTACAAGTATTATTTGTATCTTTGGTTGAAAATTGATCAACACATGGGGAAAGTGGGGTGGGTATTTGCTCTAATTTTTGTCTTACAGACCCTTTTAAATTAAAATAGTTTAACTGCAGTTCAGGGTTGGTTAACCAGGTCTTTTAAAACTAGTGATTTCACAAAGTTGTTTCTCAAGCTTTCTCTAAAAAAATTCCGATGTAGTTTAATTAATTTTCTCTCCATGCACCACCAAGTAAAGTTAGGCTTATCACAAGCCTTGTATTTTGAGACCAATGTTTTTAGACAGGACCCTCGCTCTTCCGATGGACCCTACCCCAACCCTTAGCAAGAGGGCTGAGGAAATATCGTCAGGCTCTGTCCAGGGGGCTCCCTTGAGATGAGCTCGCCAGATTGAGAGCGGCGCTGACGTCATCAACAAATAACCCCTCTGCCGGTTCTTATCCAAGACCTATATTCCCCCCTTATCCTTAAACGTAAAACTCTGAAAAGACGGTGACTCTCTTTCCTGGGTTGATAAAATAATGTTGTAGCGCTGAGGGGTCGTCAACCTGTCGATCCTTAGTCGTGTGTGATCTAGACTAAGATTGTACTGTGTTGACACTCTCAGAAGATGGGCATGAACTTGGTCTAGACTAAGATTGTACTGTGTTGACACTCTCAGAAGAAAGGCAAGGACTTGGTCTAGACTAAGATTGTACTGTGTTGACACTCTCAGAAGAAAGGCATGGACTTGGTCTAGACTAAGATTGTACTGTGTTGACACTCTCAGAAGATAGGCATGGACTTGGTCTAGACTAAGATTGTACTGTGTTGACACTCTCAGAAGATAGGCATGGACCTAATCTAGACTAAGATAGTACTGTGTTGACACTCTCAGAAGACAGGCATGGACTTGGTCTAGACTAAGATTGTAGTGTGTTGACACTCTCAGAAGATAGGCATGGACTTGGTCTGGACCTAGATAGTACTATGTTGACACTCTCAGAAGATAGGCATGGACTTGGTCTAGTACTAAGATTGTACTGTGTTGACACTCTCAGAAGATAGGCATGGACTTGGTCTAGACTAAGATTGTACTGTGTTGACACTCTCAGAACATGGGCAAAATAAATGTACCAGGACCTGAATTGGTATGTGCACGGAAAAGACTGGTTTTCCTGTGATGGAGAGGTCGGATTAGTAATCCCAGCTGGGTGTAATGAAGTTGGTTTACCCTAAATAATACCCTGTTATCGCTCCACGTGAATCTAGGTACAATGTGTTTACTCTAGCAGTCTTAGCTTGATGAGTTATACTACTATAACTCTAACTTATGGAGGAACCCTAATATACAAGGTTAATATACTACAATTTTTTGTAGTAAGGTCATTTTGGAAGCCCTTTTCTCGTATCATAATCCTACTCTATATAAGTATTTTGGTGGGATAAAAGTCCTCGAGGAACGGTAACAGAAAGTTCGTTTTAGAACCTTTAATCCTACCTAACATATATTCGGATTCAGTTATGAAGTAAGGGTTCAGCCGGACTGACGGGCGAGAGTGCGATCGAGCACGTGATTAGAAGACAGCTCTTGATAGCTGTTGACAAGGAGGCAAAGGTTCGAATCTTGGATCAGTGAACTGAGGGTGGTTTTTGACAAGTGATTTATTGTTGTGGTTTTCCCATCTTTTCTCCATACTAATGGTGATTCTTTTTTATAAGGGCTTACTTTGATTATAATATTGAAGTATTTTAACGTGCCAGTGTTACATACATAAATATATTTTATGGTCTTACCTATTAAATTAGGTCATTAGTAGCTAGTGTGCTTAACTTGTCGATAGTAATAAAAATGTCAAAATGAGAAGTTTTCCTAGCACGCAATGAACCAACATACAATATTACCTAGCGCCTGTAAACTATACTGTACCGGGTCAAGCGCGATCGCTCCAGTCTGGCCACTTCTCATTACAACCCATGTGTTCTATTTTTATATTTTAGTCGCTCACTCGCTCAGTCTGGCCACCTATCATTACAACCCATGTGTTCTATTTTATATTTTAGTCGCTCGCTCGCTCGGTCTGGTCGTACCCTAACATTCTTTTTACCTTGCGTTTCCTCACATTTCTACCTTTATCATCTTTATGATATTAACGTAATTATGAGGATAGCCTGGATGGGTGCACACACAAAACATCTAGATAATTTATCTCAAATGTTCCCTAGCAATTCTGCTCCGAAATTGCACCAAATTAGAAGAAATACGAAACATGGCTTAGGAAGAAAAGGAAATGTCCAAGTCGATTGCCTTCAAAGCTTTCGCTCCAGACACCCTTCGTCCACACCAATATATTCTCTCCACAAGGACACACACAATGGACCAAAACAACGTCTCATCTCAAATAATATAGAACATGTCGAGAAACACACACATACACAGAGGGGAAAAAAACAACAGTACTTCGCAGAAATCATTAAGGACTAGTAGCAATAAATAACGTCCCAAAGTCTCCCACAAATCCTTTCCACCCCATTATCTCCCGCCACAACAATGGCTCGTCTAACAATGGACCGGGGGAGGGGGTTGATATGGGGGGGGGGGCGGGGGCGTCCAAGTGACCGGAACGTTACCGCGGAGAAAGCTCAGGCGGAGAATGCCCGGAAGGAACAACTGGAGGTAATCACTCTTCTAAAAGTGCGGGCCAGTCTTTTGCTCGGAAGGCGGGGGTTTGTTTTAGTTTTAGGTGCCTGCGACTGAGCCAACACTTTTTGTGAGGATGGTGAGGGGGATATTGATGGTGGATTAGTCTCTCCCATTTCCCGAAGAGATGAAAACCAAATATATGAGTTCTCTTGTGATTATGGTAATCTCGGTGCTTCATTTCTGTCCTCTCCCTGTCCACATTTTATGTGGCGTAGTCAAATGATACGGAGGTCATCCATCCGTGTAAAACATAGTTTAAATTTGTTGTTTTGGTTTTTATAGGCAAACAATAAACCAATTTAATTTTATCCCCACGCTTAGAGGATAATTTTTGTCATCACAGACTATGATATTGCTTTCTGCGACGACAGTATTTGAGCCCAGAGTCGCAAGAGTCTAGAAGGTGGGTTGATTTTAATTTAAGGTTCATGTCTCTTAACATCCTGACCATGACTTAGGGCGAAGACGAAAAAAAAGCTCATACTTAAAGTTACATAAAACGCGCGAACTTCCGGGTTCAATCCTTGACCCTTCCAGGTTTTATGTGAAGCAGTTGGTATGGATCGGGTTCAACTTAGCCTCGTGAAAATCAAGGAGATACTTGAGTGAAAACGTAGTGGATACGGTCTAGATAACCGAGATTAGTGGCAGGAGGGTTCGTTGTGCCGACTAAATGACATCCTATAACCAACCACATCTTCGCCAAAACACGGCACCCGTTCGGTGGGTATGGGCTCGTTTGTGGACTGAAGTTATTAAGTTATTTTTTATGATCAGCGTGCAGATAAAAGTCCAATTTCCATTGGAAGAAGCTTAACTGATATAAAAGTCAATAAACCTTCTTTCATACGTAAAGTCATGTGATCTTCAGTTGTCGATTTTCTCGAATACTACAAATACCTATAAAATAACACAAATAACATATTGAAATATTATTAGTGTTGACTGCAAACATTTATTTCCCCTAAACGTTTCTTCCCCCCTTAATCCGAATATATTAATCTTTGCGACGCGCAGGCTATTAACAAACTATAGAGAACAAAACTATGTCAAACGTTCACAAAATGCATCAATATCATGGAGTTTTTAAAATAATAATAATAAAGCTTCTTCAATTCAATTAATTACTATTTAGGATTTAAAATCATATTATATAAGTGATTGCATAGTAAACTCCCGAAGTACTTAAACGTACATTTTAATAAGGCCATGCAGTTAAATATTTAGATGTAACGATAATCACAACACCAATTACAAAAATAATATTTATATATTAATAATTGCATTTGTGTGACTTTAATAATAAAGCTTGGAAACACTTAGCAAATAAACTTCTGGTGCTGTCAATGGGGCCTCTGCTTGCCGATCTAAAGGTGTTTGGTTATGTTCCCTGAATAATATGCAGTTTATAAAATATACTAAGATTTAAACCGCTTTAGTATCCGCGTGGTGGGTAGGCTGGGGAGCATAGTTGCCACATAGCGGGAGTTTGCGTGTTACTACTATGCAAGCATACACGGTGACTATAAAGAAATCTGGCTACGTGTATCGGTTGCTTTGACAACTACCTTTCACGGATTGGTTGAGCATGTGACGATCCTCCACTCCCCACTCCGGCTGCGCCGACCTCAATCCTAAAGGAGTTTAAAACGCAGTATATGAATTAGATTAATGATCTTTTAATTAAGTGGTGAAGGAAAATGTGAGGTATGTCTGCATTGTTTACCTTCTGCAATATAGTGGTACGAGATAATAGCTAGTAAACTATCATCCTAAACTATCAGCCATAGGCACGATCATTGACGCGTCGAGATTTAGACGATACTTTGACGAACAGTGGGATCAAAATAAGTTTGGGACAAATATTTAGTACTCCTGTGGTAGGAATCTGATCCGGTGGTCTCAAAGTGTAAGGCATCAATATTACAATAGACGTAACCGCTGATGATGGGGAGATAAGAGTTCAAATCCCAGTCGAGTGTACTGAGGGTGGCTTTCCGTTTTTACTCCACGAAAATGCGGGTACACTTGCTCTGAAATTCAAACTTACTTACTTATTAATATAGCACATTATATTAATTAGCACAGATACATACGCTAAAAACCGAACGGGTTGTCTGACGTTGTGCTAAAACTAAATAAACCAGTCATTATTAATAATGGTGCTAAACGTAATAGTTTAAAAAAGTCCCATGGTAGGAGAGCATGGGTAGAGCGAGTAATTTGGAACTACTGTAAGGGAGGTCTAGGGTGCAAATTAAAAATACTTTATATAAAACTTATTAAAAAAGTGGCAAGCATATTGTAGTTATTTTCAAATGTAATCTTCATTTACCCTTAAAAATATCAGTCTTACCTTGATGGATGAAGCTATGGCTCTATTTTTTTAGTTTATTTATTTATACTCTACAAATTTAAGCTCATGGCCGGTCTTACAATTTGAAAGTTACTTATGCTAGTGGTATTCTAAATATTACAAGAGGTTGAGCGGTACAAATATTGAGACTTGATATTAAAACTTAATTGTTAATAAGCCAACTATTTTGATTATAGTTTTGTATAGACATGGGATGCTCCATTTTATAAATGTTGGTTGCCGAGCAAATGATTCTTCCACCTTTTTCTGATGGAATAGCATTCTAAACCCTAGCCGACTGGAAGGTAAATGACTTTTCAAAGGTTTTAGTTCTATGTATAGCTACTTGTATTAAAGATCTATTTTGTGTTTTATATTTATGTTTGGAATATATTTTGGTCACATCTAAGTAGAAATAAGACGGGCATTTTGATTATATAATTTTATAAAGCCATATTGAGCCACTTTAATTTTTTTTATGTAAATGCTAACATGATTATATTTTTTATGTCAAAAATAAATCTTAGACAGAAGTTTTGGATTTTTTGAATTTTTTGTTTTTATTCATACCAAGAAGAATTTCTGAGGAGTAGTAAAGATTTGACAAGACCAATGTTTCACATTATAGAGATGCTTTAAACAATAATATAATTTGTGTACACAAGATGAGACATTTTCCCCCCCAGGATAAATTTTCATCAATTACTACTCCTAAGTTATTATAGTGCTCTATCTACCCCGGGTAACGGACACAATATCAATCTGTATATTTGGATCAACACACAGTCTATCTTATCATCTGCACCATAGTGGAAGCAGTTAGGTAGGTAGGCTCAATAGTTGATAGATTTCAGGATAGACGAGTGCTACACACAACTGTGTAGTTTTAAAATACACGATAAAATTGCACCTTGATTCACAAAATGGTAGAAAGTAGAGCTGAAACCAATTACATATCGCCAAAGATAGCAACGAAATCACAAATAATATATAAACTCAGCAACGCTGTGATTTACAACCGTCAGCCCCAGTTCATGTTATTTGCAAGACAAACCCCCACAGACATGGCTTCCAACCACTCTATTATGCGCACCTCTATGGTGTGGCTAACCATTGGGACTCGAACCCTTAGTGCCCTAGAGGCGGGGAGTGTGTAATCCCCCTTTCCCCAAGGGGAGAGAGCGGGGGTGCTACATCGGGCGAGAGTAGTTTCCCATCAGTACAGCAGAAGTGGGAGTGCTGGTCGCATCAATAATACACGATCACTGCTCCAATTAGCGCAGTCTAGCTAATTACTCCAAATTGTTTCCCCCACGCCCTTCCCCCTCAAAGAGTGGGCTGATGCCCGTCAGACAAAGATGGTGGGAATGGAAGAGGGGTGGGGGCGGATCATCGTGAAGGAGGATAGCACAAGTAAGGCTTAGAAAACACGAATTTATACTAAAAAGTGGAAGGTACATTTAAAAAAACTATATAATATTTCCTTCAAAAACTATAACATTTTATTGCATTAATAAAGTAATATTTAACTATATATATAATATAAATAATAAATGAAATATCTATATCAATTGACTTGACGTATTAATACGTGATAGTAGATCTTATCTTCTCTAGATGATCTATGAAAATTGGCCTGTAAATCAAGGCACTTACTAATTAAAACAAACGAGTTTGCATTTTATTTTTAATAGCTAGTTAATTACCTTAGCAGAGCTATTAATGACTCTAAAATATTGATAAATGGTAGTATAAATATCTCCTAAAATCGAAATAGTCGCTTAAGATTGCCTTAATCTTAGGATTTGGTGTGAGAAAAAAGTATTAGCTATATATAATTCATACTAACATGCAACGATATTCATGCTAGAAAATCTCAGTCTTTAACAAAAATATCCAGGAATGGTAATAAGACGCTCACGCACTACCTATGACAAAACAACTCCACCTCTATCAGCCTTATATCATTATAAAATTAGAACGCACCCACCATTTAGAAAAAGCGAAGCGCCGTGAGGTAATATGTGTAGGTAACCAATGTAGCACCACTGTACTCACAATTGCATACAGTGGCTCAAGGGGCTAGGAGCTAGCACTTGAGATGACAAATAACTCCACATGTTCTTTCTGTCTTGGCTGAAAGAGTTAAAGAGGCTATTCTGCCACACGAGGGGGCTGCGTTCCTACCGCAAATATCCATATAATCAGAAGGTCAAATATAGGCCTACTAATAATTTTAAAGGAAATAAACCTTGATTCACACTTTAGCTGAAAATTGATGGCAGAATCTGCTAACAAAAATGCGTCAATGCTCTTGGAATAACACTTAAACTGCTAATTGTTAATACATTAAACATTTAGTATATATAAATATATATTTGGTTATCATGATTGGTCTTATTCAAAGAGGTGAAACAATCATCAAACGATACATACGTTTTTTATTTAACGAATTATTTTGGATAATCTCAAAAAACAGTAGACGCCACTTTCTGCATGTATCTTGCTTTGTGGGTGCATGTACGTATTTATCAGGTTTGTTTAGTCACATGCTCTATGATTGAGCAGGTTTATTTGGAAATTTGATTGGTTCTTCCACGCAGATCTAATGAAGAAATGCTGATAAAGCTGAGATAATTGCTACTAGTACAGAATGACCAACGCAGTTAGCGCTGATTTCTTGTGATTGATTTATAGCTTGTCACGTGACCACATTTCAGTTCTGCTCTTGTTTTTCGGCGAGTGTGTTAACTCCAGAGTAACGCGTGGGTGCTAAATTAACGCTTATACCACATTCACAAGCCACCGGCATGTCGCACTACGAATAGGACCAAAGTGAATCGTCCGAGCCCTTCCTCTACCCCTTATCAAGCTGAGATTCAAACAGACATATCTGCGATAGAGTTGAAAATGCCACAATAGCCCAGAGACCTTGACCACTTTTAGGGGCTGAAAACACAAAGTCTAAAAACAAAATTCATCTAAACTAGGATTTATAGCGTCTTCCCTATTTATTAAGTTTTCACAACATTACAATCCTCCTGAATTATTAACGGCTAAGATCTCCTGATTAGTGTGTATTCTCAACCATTAAAACCACGCACTGGAGTAGTGTTTTCAAAATGGGGGTACGTGAAGGATTTCAAATCGTACGTGGACTCCCATAAAGTTTTTATTATGATACACTTGTTGCCACGTCTTACTGACCGTTCAGGTTATAATAAAGAATAAACTTTATTAATCCCTAGCATAATACGCGGTTAAAAGCAATGGCTTCATTTATCGTCATGTAATCTGTCCCATTCGCATTAGTTGGACAATGATTGCGAATCGGAATCATTTTATAATGACCTTCAAAATCCGGGAGGTGCATTTCAATCAAAGACTCTATAGTATATCAAATATTTTCTCTATGTAAGTGTGACACCATTCCTCGATTGAAACTTTCTTTATAAACATGTTTTGTGTATAACTTTTTAGTTTTTTGGGGGCTGCAAATATTCCTGTACTCTTTTTGGTTAGGGTCTACCAGCCTAGATTTTCTGGCCTTTGATAATTTTTCGACTTTTTTTCTTTTTTTTAAATCTTGGGCCCTCCATTAGAGTTTTTGGTCACCACGTATCTCTGTAGACTACCCTTTTGGGTTGGAAACTATCAGCCTGAAAAAATTCAATTTCTCGTTCTATTGAGGATTGAGAGTATTACAACTTTTGATTTTCTGGAAATCCTCTTTCCACTACCTTGAGGACTCCTTAAAAGATTTTCCGTCACCAAATATTCCTGCAAGCTTATGCGCTAACAGGCTGGCTAACTGCCTGCAAAATTTCAGCTTCCTAGCTCTTTTGGGCCTCGAGAATATTTCGACTTTGGATTTTAAGAACTCCTACCCCCATTTTGGAGGCCGCAATGGACATTTTTGGTCACCAAGTATTTTGTATTCTTTCGGGTTAAGGTCTACCAGCCTGAAACATTTCAGCCTCCTAGGTCTACTGGACTTTTAAGAGTATTTATA
>CABFVX010000288.1:111814-157607 GCA_902151425.1 Timema shepardi | reverse complement strand
CCCCCCCCCCCCCCCCCACGGGCCTTTCTCCCCTTTTTTCTCCCCCCCCCCCCCTCCCTTTCACTTGCCTTTGAACGTTCCATGTTATAACTAGATACGTTTGAGGTATGGACGGTATTGTGACGGGATTCATGCAACAAAGTCACGGTCAGATACTATTCTAGAAATAAAAAATATATAATTATTTGAGGTATTTAATGTGCACTTTCTAAACCGATTATATCAGCACACGAGAATGTATGAGTAAGAACGAAAGAACCTAAGGTAAGGTATTTTAACATAACTTACAATGTTATTTTACATTCCACACTCGACATGGGACTGATGGCTTTACATCCCCTCCAAAGGAAGTTGTGCTACGAATTTTATCGCTCAAGAAAACTCCGTCAACGCCAGCTGAACATTGGGTCCTGAAGTGAGCCCATCCCCTTAAGATCACCGAGGTCGATGAAACATTGAATAAACTATATATAAATACACCTGTATTAAATTTTATTTTAAAATTTTTTGCTTTTATTATCTGACACGTAGCTCAGTCGATAGAGCGTATTTTTATTGAGCTGAGGGCGCAGGGCTATATTTCTGTCATGACCAAAATATATTTTCTGGATTAAACTGTGGTTTTCCCCTTCATATTGATTAATTAACGTCCGGGTTACTCGGTATTGTGTTCTTTGTATAATCTAGTTTGTGGTAGTGAGCTTATACAATCTGTTGGTTTGAAAGGTACACGTTTAATGCACCCCTCTCACCCACTTATTGTCCCCAATAGTTATTGAAGTAACATGGGTGAATGGCCATCATGCTTAGGCCTAACTGGCTATGGATGCATTTTAGCGTGGTTTTCCAAATTATGTCTACCGACATCCTCTGCCCAGGCAAGACCTGATGCATATGATATTTCGTCAACCCTCTTCTTTTGTCTAAATCAAACAGTTAATAAGCCCCGTGCTCAAAGTACCAATAAAAAACATGTACATTATTTATAGTATTGAATCTTTCGCACCAAGCGAGGAAGTAGTTTTTGCTACACCCTGGGGTTCAAAATGAGACATTTCAGAAGCCATGGTGTGGGGTGTAACGTCTTAGCCATTCTGACCAGAGCCAATGGCAGTAACCAACCATTTGTATGGTTTCACCCAAAATTCATTTATCAATTATTTTTCGAACGTTCCGATAGACGAGCCAGTGACCTTACAGCCTGATAGGCAAAAGGGCTAACCACTGAGATAAAGTATAAGTATTAGACTAGTACTATTGTAGACATATATTAGTTTTACCTCATCATTTAAGTGGGGATTTTGGTCAGAGTCAGACCATGGGTCATACTCCAAAATAATTAATTAATCCAAATGGGTAAAATCAGATTTTTACTTTGGCAATTTAATCATGCACATTTGAATCGCATTGAAACATTATTTTATGTCATCAAACCTCGTTAAAAAACTCCGGCTGGATGTCAAGTCGGAGTTTCGCGACCTCTTATATATATACGGGGGAATATGCCAGTATATTGCAATTATACTAATATTAATGTAAATGTGACGAGCCATGACGTAACATCGATCTTGGAGAAGCATATCAGCCTCTCCACCACCTTCCCCCCATTTTGCCACCTACTAAAGTACCGGCCTTAATATTTCAGACAACCAAAATACACGCCGCGCGCCATTACCACTTTCCGGCCGATTGGGACCTGATGAATTGTCCGCCGTCGTGAGAGGACCAGTGATTTGTGAGCAATTAACGTGGCCGTGCTTGGTTTGACGCCACACTCCACATACATGGCTGCCAACACCACGGCTCCTTGGAATATATTTCCCTCGAGAGATTCTCAAATCACATAAAAAGTAGATTTTTAACAGTTTCATCCAGAATATCTACGTCAGTGATCACATGGTCCTAGGAGTAACTATCGTAAGATAGGTTTACCAGCAATGGAGAGGTCAAGGTTCCAAATTGGATGTTCTGTGGGTGGTTTTACCTAAATGGTTTTACAATTCATCTTCACAAAAATAAGGGTGGATTTCTTCTAAGCCTTGACTTAACACATACCTACCCAATTCCTATAGATACACGAGTAGATGGGTAGCAAAACGCGATGCACACACAAACACACACGCACATAAAATGTGGTCAGGAAAAAATGTCTCAACAACGTGAATATTATTTATAAAATTAAAAATGGTTTAAGCTGGTTTTCCAATCAACTACAGTATGTGTAGTAAAATAACAGTTCAACTGTACATGGAATTGATATCGCCAATTTGGCAACACGTACCACTTTGTTTCCCATATTATTCTTTACTTGTATCAACCCCTCCTTCCCTTTCACCTAAAACATCCGTTTTCAAGAGAGACATTTTCATTTCTTGGCAAATGTTGCCCGGTACATAAATCTGCTCTAGCGATGTGAACTAAAAGCTATTATTTTTAGTCTTGTGAAGGGTAATGAGGTAACAGGTGGGGGGAAGAGGGCTGATAAATGGTTAGTACTACGGGGGTTATTTACCGGGACGAGTTTATCGCCAAGTAAATAATACATGCTGAAGAGTGAGAACTGTGGGAGAAGAGGGGGAGGGGGAACCTCCTACACGCGCTTGACTAACTGATTTATGTTAAAATAACTTTGGTTTCGAGGAATTTTGGTGTGCCCAATTAAGATACAATTGTCCAAATATTTGATCAAATCTCAAATATCAAGTAACTTGTGAAAATGTTTGAACGTCTAAGATCTGATAGGGAACATCTTTCGATAGCTGAATATATAATTTTAGCTCGTTGATCTTTATATTCAAAGGGGAAGGAGGATTTATACTTGCAAAAAAAATATATATATATTAATCGATATCATAAATAAATAAAATATATTTTTAGCACCTCCAATAATGATTTGTAAATAAACTAAAAAGGAGACAAATTATTGTGCTACTCGTGCCGTTGAACAATTGTACAAAGGAATTTTGTTTATCTTGCAGCAAGGAGTTCGAGGCTCAAATCACAACGGGATGTTTTGAGGTGACTTTTTTTTTCTATATAATTTCCCACTCTTCCTCCACAAAAAATGCAGGTACACTTACTCTCTAGCTTCTCAGTTCCCCCCATTTAGTAGATGGATGGACCTGATGTTAATAGTACGTGAATCACGAGAATAAGTTGTTTATAGTCTTATCACTAAACGGGGTAGATTTGTTTCAGTTGTAGTGGCATACTAGTGTGATTATATCTTGTTTATAAAAAAAGAATGGCAGGTATTAATTGAAAGTGTCTTTAATCAACTATATACAATAACATTTAGGGGTGTGGTAAGATCACTTTTTAAATGTGAAGGAAGCCAGGTCAAAGTGAAGCTTGAAACGGGCGAATCAAATCATAAGATAGAGTTTATGTTGCTGCCTCATACATTTAAACTCTTATACAGCACCCTTAAGTGCATGGTGCTGGCATATATATTTAGCTATACTTATGTTATAGTCATTTCAGCACTAGTCGATACAAAAAACCATTTAATCCCTGTTATAAAAGTGAATATATATTTAAATGTATCATATTTAGAGAGATGTTTAAAATCTGTAAACAATATATCGAAATGTTCTTCTTTATTTCAAATGTTTTGAAAATGCGTAGGTGATATCTTTGATTCAGTCATTTCGAAGCTTCACCCCTGCCTGATAGTGATAATGAACACAAGTCACAGTGAAAGGAAGTACTCACCAGTTGTTGACTTGAAGGATAGTTAGGCCCGTGTCTTGCGCTAGCTGCTTTTTCTGGTCTTCAGAAGGGTACGGATGCTGTAACGATAAGAAAAATAAGGAAATCAGTTTTTTAAATAACACAATCTCACATTTACAAACTTATACATGTACCCAAAACTGTATTTGCAGGCTGAAGAAAGAACATAAAACGTGTTAAAAGTATAGGTAGTTATGTAAAATTATATTAAACATAACTCAAAAGTAAAAAAAAAACTTTTTGGCAACTCTTTTGGACTCTTTGTATGAAGTATATTTTTTTAGCACAGCATCTTATTACCTGTTCAGGTTGTACGCATATGTAACAATCGGTAATCACACAAACGAATTAAGGATGAGGAAGGTTGCATTTTAAAGAAGTGTACCCACATTTGCGTGGAGGAAGAATGAAAACCCATTTTCGGAATGTATAATAGTTTACGTTTATTCCAATAGTAATGTTAACATTAACATATTTGGCGTTTGCATCATTAGCATGGCTGTATTTATTTTGAAACGTAACATTTTAAAATGTGTATGGACATAATAAATATGGTAGCATTCATGTTATCTCATCTCGTATAACAGAATAAGGGGTTCGTATCAAAAACACCAATGCTATGTGCGAGAAAAAATATATTGTACGATCAGACAACTGATCCATTGCAAGCAAAGCCTTGTTTAAAAATAGTAATCTACTCTTTGATTATTTTCGTTTAAGGTGGGTATGTCGGGCCAACATTATTATTGTAATCGTTACAACATTCATTACTAATGATTCTCCACTCTTCTTATGCAAACAATCTGTTACCTTTCTTCTAGCATTATACCTCATTGGAGTGGATCTGTGAATACCTCATACTAGATAAAATAAGTAAAAATGTTGTAAACTAATTAATTAGTTTACTCAAAGCGTATAGATTCTTAACTTATGACTAATAGGACAATATATCAATATTCAATGTTACCAGACCTCCAGCCAAGAATGTGACTGTTTAATGCACAATTCTCATTTTCTAAAAAAACTGTTATTTGTTTTTAGCTTTTTAGATAATTTAAAGATGCATCATGTTTGAGAATTAAGACGTCTAACTTATATTCGAGATCAAACAAACAAGTATGGAGCAACATTATGGCAAATTTATCACTAGTTTAATCTCTGGAAATCGAATCTCTGCCATCGCAATCATTATCTGCTAACCCCTAAGAAAAACTCTTAAAAGGGTATTAATGCTGGTATAGACTTACAACCCAAATTCAAAATAAATATTTTTAATATACGATCATCTATACCCCTGCGTCTACCAGTATCCAATTTTAGAAGCAGTCCTGTGGGAAGATTATCAACAGCCACAACAAGTCTTCCGAAACACGATCCGACAAATCTCGTCATAGGAAACGCGACACCTGATCCAAGTCTGAAAACTATGCCACCACGCTTATCCCTCGCCCTCAACCCCTTTATGAGCACACAGAAAACCACCCCATTTACACGCTCGTACATAATATGTGGAACAAAATGAAAAGGAACACTTCGGGTCTAATTAGACAAAACGAACCTTTTTTTTATTCTCCATCAAAGATTTCCTCTCTCTTTGTTGGTTTGAACTCGAAGAATAGTCACGGCCAAGTTAACACCGTTATCATCTTACAGCTTCCTCCCACACCCCTTTCTACAATCCTCTTTACCATTCTCTCGACTGTCCAATTTTCCTTAGGGCAGAAATACGAACAATGCCCCATTATACCGTTACTTATGAGGATGGTGAGGCGGATATCAAATGCGGATTACACGTCTTAAATTACTTACAACACAAAAATACATTAATAAGGAAATTTGTCAGTCATCATAACTAAATATTTAATGAAAGCTGACTTGGTTCGAGCCCATATTATGAATAAAATAGCAAAGTGACTAATGGGGTTATTTACTATATTACCTAAATACTAAATATTACTGTATTTAAAGGGTACTTTACTTGCATTTACTAAACAAACTGATTATTTTGGCATATGATTTACAATCTAGCTTAGCTCTTGAACATACACAACACAAAGTATCATCGTGATATACTCTTTTATTGGCCTTGCCAGGAATCAAGAGCAGAATATTTATCATGATAGGTGCGCTGATTGAACTAAGGTGTTAAGACATTTCCCTGGGTTAACTGAAAACACTGGGAAGACCTAGACGTAGATTGGAGGATAGCATTAGAATGAAGCTGAAAGATATAGGGTGTAAAATGATTAGTGACTTACTTTTGAAAGTGCGGCAATGAACATTCGAGAGTAATTAACTAATTGGTGACTTGGCGGTCTAGGGGTAAGGTGTCAGACTTCTATGCTGGCGGCCGGGGTTCAATCCTCGGTCCCGGCAAAGATTTATCTGATTACCAAACCCTTCCTTCACCTCTGACAGGACATCTTGGGAATGTGAGGAATGCCAGGCCTCCACCGTGGTTCGGATTCCACGTTAAACTGTAGGTCCTTCATTTCATCTCACAATCACCCNACATCTTGTGAATGTGGGGAATGCCAGGCCTCCACCGTGGTTCGGATTCCACGTTAAACTGTAGGTCCTTCATTTCATCTCACAATCACCCTACCATTACACATTAGCGTAAGTGCGTATAACCCGAACGGGTAGTAAGACGCGGTGCTAATAATAATAATAATAATAATAATAATAATAATAATTACACAAAAATAACATGTAAGAGTGTATTCAGCTAATTTTCAACGATATTCGGCCCGAAATACTACAGACAGCTCGGAGATTAAAGTAAATGTTTAGAAACAAAGACCTAGCCTTCTTCAAACATATGAAGTAATTTTTAACAGGGTAGTTTAAAGATAATTGAGGTGGGTTTACGGCTTTAGTAATATCATTACTAATAAAAGATATTGCAGTGTGAATTTATTTCCCTTCAAGTAGATGGTACCTATAAACAACTCATTTTCACCCAAGGATATCACCTAACTCAGGTATGTAGTACAGCTAAATCAAATAGTTGCATCAAGATACGATTATGGCACGGTCTTTTAAATTACCCTTTAACGCACAGTGGGATTAAGACCGGTGAAGCAGTTTAGCCCTATTTTTGAAAATAGACTATTATAAAATTTAAAAACTGTTATTTAAAACATAAAAATTATCAAACCGAGTGCAGAAAACTTCGATAGGAATTTTTGGTTCGAGCGTCTTTTTGTGTCGAACTTACCGGTTAGTCGTAAATGATACGAGCTCTCATATAGCGTGTTGTTACAATCCTGTACACCTTGAAATCTCGTGATTGGGAAGTAAGCGTTACATAAAGATTATGAAATAAGTATAATAATTTATTTAAGGCTGACGCTTACAATTCACACAGCGCAATTTACTCTATATAATTATTTTTGAGTGGATACTATGATTATAGTAAACCGAAGCGGCAGTGGGGGTGGAATGGTCCATTGCAGCATCAGTTCGCAGAGTCGCTGACAGGGCGGTACGTGACGAAAACTAGACAGAGCCAATGTTGCAGCAGACATCAAATTAGTAGTCGCAGGACGTATTTTAGAGGGTGGGAAGGGTTTCAATGAGGGGTAGAGAGAGTGCAAGTGCCTGTCTGGTATGACTGTCAACCTCACCTCCCCCCTTTCATCCCCTTGCATTAGGGGTGTTGACGACTTGTCAGGCCATATCAGCGCACGGAACAAAGTAATAATAAGCTAAGTTTCCCCCCTCCCCCTTTCCCCTAATAACGGGGGCTGTGCATCAGTTTTTGTCTGGATCAACGTGTCATTCACGAATTATACTGGATCGCGAATGATTGGGACATTGAAGTACGAATATCAACTGGGTGCACTAAGCGTGTTTTATTCCTAAATGATTTTTCACACTACATCCACACAAATGTGGGTACTTTGTAACATCCTCTCATAATTATCCTCCACAATCTCCTTCTAAAATGGCAGTTCCCACGACATACGGCACGGTAACTAAGCCATCCCCCCAATAGTTATCTGGTAATAAAAAGGGCGGTAGCCTCCTCCCCCCAGTAAAAAAACATGCTAGTGTAATCACTTCTTGGGTGACGAGCAAAGGGCACGAAGGTGGGCGTGTGCGAATCATCCCCTACACGTGAGGTGTTGCGAAACACACCCCTGACACACCTCCTCTAAGTGAGCAAGTCGTGTCATTAAGGGGTGACTTGGTCGAGGTGTGCAGATTCACCCACCGTCCTCACAGACACACTAGTGGGTCAGGGGGTTGGAGGGGTGTGATCTTCATGGGCCATCGTTTCCCACGACAGCTGCTACAGTCTCTTCCCGGCAGCAGTTTTTATTGCTGCGTTACATACCATGGCTATTAGTCCGAGTAATGGTTTAAGGTTTCTTAGAAGAGTACACAGGCATAGACTGGGAAAACGCAATGATAAATCACAGTTGAGGAAATATTCCCATTTAACTCAGGCCAGATTTTAACAGCAACCTTTCCACAACCAGCAATAGAGTGTATTGCTAAGCTGACACCTTAAACAATGTGACCCTTGGCACGTATTCCCAAGCATCGTTTAGCTGTAAATTTCCATCTTAACCCTGGAATAACCGCATTTAATAATGCTAATTATTGGTCGGGGATGAGTATAGACTTGGAGGAAATTCATCCAGAAAACATGTAGAAAAAACCACCGTGAGTAGGCTACACCCGGCTGTCTATTCCAAACCTTGGTGAGTAGGCTACACCCGGCTGCTATTCCAAACCCTGGTGAGTAGGCTACACCCGGCTGCTATTCCAAACCCTGGTGAGTAAGCTACACCCGGCTGCAATTCCAAACCTTGGTGAGTAGGCTACACCCGGCTGCTATTCCAAACCCTGGTGAGTAGGTTACACCCGGCTGCTATTCCAAACCTTGGTGAATAGGCTCCACCCGGCTGCTATTCCAAACCTTGGTGAGTAGGCTACACCCGGCTGCTATTCCAAACCCTTGGTGAGTAGGCTACACCCGGCTGCTATTCCAAACCTTGTTGAGTAGGCTACACCCTGCTGCAATTCCAAACCCTGGTGTGTAGGCCACACCCTGCTGCAATTCCAAACCCTGGTGTGTAGGCCACACCCTGCTGCTCTTCTGAGACCTGGCAAGTAGGCTACACCCGGCTGCTATTACAAACCTTGGTGAGTAGGCTACACCCGGCTGCTATTCCAAACCCTGGTGTGTAGGCTACACCCGGCTGCTATTCCGAGCCCTGGTGAGTAGGCTACACCCGGCTGCTATTCCAAACCCTGGTGTGTAGGCTACACCCGGCTGCTATTCCAAGTCCTGGCAAGTAGGCTACACCCGGCTGCTCTTCTGAGACCTGTTAAGTAGGCTACACCTGGCTGCTATTCCAAGTCCTGGCAAGTAAGTTACACCCGGCTGCTCTTCTGAGACCTGGCAAGTAGGCTACACCCAGCTGCTTTTCCAAGACCTGGCAAGTAAGTTACACCCGGCTGCTCTTCTGAGACCTGGCAAGTAGGTTACACCCGGCTGCTATTCCAAGTCCTGGCAAGTAGGCTACACCCGGCTACTATTCCAAGTCCTGGCAAGTAGGTTACACCCGGCTGCTATTCTGAGACCTGGCAAGTAGGCTACACCCGGCTGCTCTTCTGAGACCTGGCAAGTAGGCTTCACCCGGCTGCTATTCCAAGTCCTGGCAAGTAGGTTACACCCGGCTGATATTCTGAGACCTGGCAAGTAGGTTTCACCCGGCTGCTATTCTGAGACCTGGCAAGTAGGCTACACCCAGCTGCTATTCTGAGACCTGGCAAGTAGGTTACACCCAGCTGCTATTCTGAGACCTGGCAAGTAAGTTACACCCGGCTGCTATTCTGAGACCTGGCAATTAGGTTACACCCGGCTGCTATTCTGAGACCTGGCAAGTAGGCTACACCCGGCTGCTATTCTGAGACCTGGCAAGTAGGTTACACCCAGCTGCTATTCTGAAACCTGGCAAGTAGGTTACACCTAGCTGTTATTCTGAGACCTGGCAAGTAGGTTACACCCGGCTGCTCTTCTGAAACCTGGCAAGTAGGCTACACCCGGCTGCTATTCTGAGACCTGGCAAGTAGGTTACACCCAGCTGCTATTCTGAGACCTGGCAATTAGGTTACACCCAGCTGCTATTCCGAGCCCTGGTTAGTACGCTACACCCGTGTGTTATTCTGAGCCCTTATCTTCCCGCCACGGGCAAATCAGAACAGACGATCATGGTATCTAGTCCACGTGCCCAACGGGTACTTTGGCGACTCACAAGAGACAGCAAAAGAACAAAGAAGACTAGACGATCATGGTATCTAGTCCACGTGCCCAATGGGTACTTTGGCGACTCACAAGAGACAGCAAAAGAACAAAGAAGACTAGACGATCATGGTATTTAGTCCACGTGCCCAACGGGTACTTTGGCGACTCACAAGAGACAGCAAAAGAACAAAGAAGACTAGATGATCATGGTATCTAGTCCACGTGCCCAACGGGTACTTTGGCGACTCATAAGAGACAGCAAATGAACAAAGAAGACTAGACGATCATGGTATCTAGTCCACGTGCCCAACGGGTAATTTGGTGACTCACAAGAGACAGCAAAAGAACAAAGAAGACTAGACGATCATGGTATTTAGTCCACGTGCCCAACGGGTACTTTGGCAACTCACAAGAGACAGTAAAAGAATAAAGAAGACTAGACAATCATGGTATTTAGTCCACGTGCTCAACGGGTACTTTGGCGACTCACAAGAGACAGCAAAAGAACAAAAAAGACTGAATTCAAGATTAATTTGTTATGACGTTGACCTAAAAATACAATTAAACTTTGTTTTTAGCACCGCGTATTACTGCCTGTTCAGGTTATACACATGTGTACGAATCACGCCAGTGAGCTAGATATGAGTAAAGTTGAATTTATAGCAAATGTATCCGAATTTGTGTAGATGGAGAGTAGAAAACTATTTGTGAAAAACCATCCTCAGCACACCCGACCAGGATTTTAACCCCAATCTCCCTGTCATTGGCAGCCTAGACCAACACGAGAGTGATGCCTTAGACCATGAGGCCATCGGAGCAGGTTTTAAGCTTGTATCTATAAATTAACCAAAGTACAATAGACCTGTAACTGGTATCCCGAATCAATCTGGAAAGGGTTGAGAGCTTGACAGGAATGTATCGCATTATACCTAATAAACCTATTTACATCTAATCTGCTGTGGTAGGAAGGAACTTTTATAAAACAACTTGTTTTACGGTCTATAATGATGACATATATTATTATTAGTATATTATTCAGAGGTATTGATAGTATCTATTCGTCAACTACCTATCTCAGATGGCAGCGTGTCTGTTTACTGAGTTAAGGGACCCGAGTCCCATCCCAGCATGGCAAAAAAAAAAAAATTGATGCCATGTGGGTTTACCCTTTTTCACTGATGAATTAACGGCCGGGGGGCTGTGTGTTGTGTCTGTTCTAGATATAAGTTAGTTTATAATTTGTGTACTGATATAATTGGCCGGGCCAGACCATCAAATAAATATATGAAATATTAAAAGTAACAGTGGCCTATTACATAATTTGTAGTATGAATATGTGAAGATTGTCTTAGAAATGCTTATAGAACTAAACCTTTTTTCTTCGAATTTAAATCGAATTGTAGATCCATGGCGCTCTTACGTTCGTTCACGAATGGGTAACTATCAACACAAACGACTACATGAGAAGATCGTTTTAATTATGTTTATTTGTGGTTGGTCTAGTGTGAATAGAAATGCTGGACAGCAAGCCTTGGTCCATCTTGTGCCCTCGAGAATGTAGTCAACTTTGTCAATTTACGAGTAATAACAGGAGATCTGAGTAACAGGCCATTAAATATAGCATATTAGAAAGGGGCAGCTCTACACACACTCATAAAAATAAACGTTTCCTTTACCTTTCATGATCCAAAAATCAAAGTAGGCCTACACATTGTTATTCCGAACTAATTGGGACTGAAGCTTGTTAGGGTTATCGAAAATTCGGATTAAGCGAGGGAATACTTGGATACAGTGTGTTTACGATTTTTAAATTACATATGAATTAGTTTAATCAAATTTTCATTAATTTAACTTATGTATAACACGCGATAATTACTGTATTTATGTTGAGTTACGGGAAAACACGTTGTAATGACTACAATATGTAAATATTAAGCATTTATTATATAATGTATCACTGTTTCTCACCATTTTATTTTAACAATGAGCTGGTAAGCCAATAGCATATGTTTCATTTGACTTACATTTTTCCCCGTTTCCCGAAAAGGTGAGTTTGGATTATTTGGAATTTTGGACTACTGGGGTTTTAATGTAGTAGGTCTAGTATTGTTATAAATAAGTGTGTTTGGAATTTACTCTAAAATAAATATTTTAATTTTATTTATTAATTACAGCGTCTCAAAAATAAATAGACAATAAATGTAGACTTTGAAAAACAAGTTGAAAGCGAATGCTTATATGCCTACAATTAATTGTAGTCCACATAAAGCGAAGCTTAGTAGATCGACAAGATCCATAGACCCACCCACCACAGTCTCCCACTTAGATATGAATGACCTGACCACAAGACGAATCCTGGATAGCTCAATGGTAGAGCATTTACGCGGTAAGTCAAGGTCCCAAGCTCGATTCTCATGTCTATGCTCCATTTTTTAGATTTACAAAATTTAAAAAAGTTTGATTAATTAGAACTATAACTTAACTTCCCTAGACAACTTTTCCTTGACCTAATACAAAATTACCCAAATTTCTTGACAGTTTTAAAATCCCTGATATTACCAGGTTTTCCATATTTTACCCCAATGAAGATTTTATCCAATGTAAGGCCTATATTTAATAAACAAATTAAAAAAAATTATAAGTTGCAAAACCAGTTGGTATATGTAGTAATGCTTATACTTTTAAAAGGGGTATTTTAACGAACATTAAAATAAAATAATGGTGATAAAAGATTTAGACCATTAGTGAATAAAATAGGCTTTTAAATTAATAATGTATTAACACAAAGATTTAATTTTACGTGCTCATTTTGCGACTATCTAAGTAACAAAATTGAGCCATATAACTCAAGTAACTAGTGTCTGATACAAACCGCTCTTGAACTTTGAGAAAAGACTTTTTTTTCAATTCGAAGTAGCAATAAAAAGGCCATTACAAGAAACACCCTCTGTGGATGTTGGGAGCCCACTAATGGGCGTGTGGTCGTCAAGCTGAATCCAACCTATAAACTTAGTGTTTACTCTTCAAATCAAAGGACGGGTGTTGGTCAAAGCATTCACGTCTTCTCGAGTAGGCGCCATCAGTGACGTGTAAAAAACTCAACCACACAGTAGCTGTTGGTCAACCTCTTTCTAAGTAGGCAATCATAGAGTTGGGGGGTTTGTGGTCAATCCATTAACGTCTTACTGAATTTGCCAAAGAATTATTATCTACTTACCACATTATACTATATTTACTTTTATCAGCGTACAAGGTTTTTAAGTGTTCTTTCTAAACATAAGGGGTTTAATAAAAATCAAATTATACACCAACTTGAATCAGGGAGAACACCTGACACTAAACATCCAGCGCTTGTATCACGTGACATAACATATGCTCTCCTAAGATAATATATCCCGTTACTCGGCCCCGTGGGGTTGTGGTCAGTGCACCTGGTTACGAAACTAGGGATCCTGGATTTGATTCCCGCCCAATGCCTCTGGTATTTTTCTCTTAAGAGGAATAATCCCAACAATCACCAGGGTTTGGTAAATTAGCCTTAAGTTAGGTTTAAAAGTTCCACTGGCCCACACTTCCAAGTTCACATTTATAACATCATCTCATCATGAGCCTGTGTAAACAGTGACACATAGTCTACATACAGGTGACTCAACTCTATGTCATGTGCCTCTCGGTCAGTAATGCCACAAGCTAAACAAACTAATAAACAATTCAGTTACCAAGTTAACTTAGTTATCTCAAGCTGGAAAGAACAAGGTGCACCTGAATATATGATAAGCTTCCACACTCTAGTTAATACCTTCACAGGTGGGTATGCAGAGAAAAGAATGAGTCTCGTTTGCCAATGGGGAGATCAGTGATACTATTTAGTAGGATTTTGGTAGAAAAAAAAGCTCTTTCAAAAGTTCTTTACTTCAAAAAATCGGCGTCTAGAACCAAGGTGTTTTTCCCTGAAATCATTTCCAAGTTACCCATCATGGAAATGTGGGTTGATATCATTAAAACTCTACGTTTCTTATTCTTTAACTGTTGGTGTAAATATTTGGATAACCTGGATCGGTAGTAAGACGTGGCCTACATTTAAAAAAATATCCAAGGATTATAATCACATGGTTGAAAAAATTACCGATCATTGATAAACAAATAAATTAACATTGATGTTTGTATCGAAATCAAAACAGAGTAAATTAACATTTTCTTATCAATGTTTCATTTACTTATATTGCGATTAAAAAGAATACTCAGTAAATAAAGGCTATTGTTATTCAAACTTAAAACAACTAAAAATGAAAAATAAGAGTGTTTTAAAAATTTCTGTGGTTTGAATATCTAAACTCAATATCATTCTAAAGGGGTATTTAGACAAATTACCTACTTCTCCATCAGATGACACGATATCAAGTGATTATACATAATACACACAAGAATGAAAAATAATCAGGACACTGGACATTCAGTACGGAAAGGATATCAAGAGAAGGAGATGAAATCTAGGCCTAAGATGGGAGTGAAGCAGATTCCAGAAAAGGTCATTGTTTTTTGCAGTTTTTAGAGCCAAACTTTTTTTGGTTTAAGTAAATAAAATTTCGCTTCAGTATTAATTTTATTCAGATGATGAAATCAACAGTTGGTGAATATCTGTCATCATACGCATAACGGTATTAGATGAAAAGCTTTTTAATTAAAAAAAAAGTTGTAATTAAATTTCAGGATACTCTTGAAGACCTCCTGAGTTCATCATGTGGATAAAATTAAACCCGATGTTTCTACCAAAAAATATTTTATTTATCTAATCTAACAAATATTTTGGTATACAAACTGCAAAAATAGTGCATTTTCGAGCTTTCCCAACCCTCCTTCTATTACTCTTGACTAGATATTACAATTTTCCGTAATGCTGGCTTGCAAGCAGCTGAAGGGATGAGCTTGAGGTGGCGGTACCTAGAGACTATTACAGTCATATGTACATGGGCTAGTTTCATAGTCGGATTGAGCACGCCTCAAGTGTGGTGGTAAACTAAATACAAGATGTCATCTACCGAGACCAGAATGAAAATAGCCAGTTTCATAGTCAGATTGAGAACGCCTGCTGAGGCCGATTATGAAACTGGCCAATTCCATTCTGGTCTAGCTAGATATTGTCTTGTATTTAGTATAGCATCACACTTGATGGTGACTATAAAACTAGCCCAAAGTCATAAAATGAGTGAGGTAGGGTCAAAGCATTTATACTTCATTCACGGGAGGAGTTTACCTCTGAAAGGTCTTTTTTCTTACCGATATCCTACTATATAATAGATTTCTGGTAGGGAAAAAAGTCCTTTTCCAGGTAAACTCCTACCGTGAACGAACAATAAGCACATTCTTAAGCAAAACTTGTTTTAGCACTGAGTACGGGTTATACGCATATGTACTAATAACGTTAATATGTTATGGACAAGAAAGGTTGAATTTAAATTAAGTGTACTCGCATTTACATAAATAGTAGAAAACCATATATTAAAATACAATCCCAGTGCACCTGTTTGGGAGTCTAACCCCAATCTCTTCGCCATCTGAAGTCTAGTCTAATGCAAGAGTGATGCTTTATACTATGCATCCACTGACGAGGGATTAAGTCAGACTTAAAATTATTTTAATAAACTTATTTAAAATTCCATGAAAATAATATTTAAACTAATAATGACATTTTGAGATTAACATTTTCCGATTAAGTTTTCAGCTCGTTGAATTCTAGGGAAAGGGAATGTGTTCGTAAAAGTTTTGATTTTAATAATGAAATATTAACATTATCTGGTCAACAGCAGACGAGACATTAGTGACACATTCAACCACCAAGCGCTGTTGTCAATACTTGAATGGGAGAAGAGAACTGAAAATACTGTTATTGTTTTGTTGGAAATAGTTTAAAATATAGCTGGAAATGCACCCTATCCATTCCCCCCGCCCCTAAATTAAAATTTCCATCTCATATCTCAACTACTGACCATGGTATATTAGTCTGATCATATTTTAAACCACCTATACCTGATATATAGCCTACCCAACGTAATAATGGTGGTAAGTGACGTCTAACATTAGTTTTTTACTGCAACCATTGATTGAAAATCACTAATGATAATCTATGTGGAAATAAGTATTATTTTCTTATTAAAACTATATAAACATTAAGAAATGTTATTAAACCCTTAGTATTATTATAATAAATAATGTTCATACTTTAAATATTTAATTGTATACAGACCATATGAATGCTATACTAAAATTCAGTCCCATACATTCATCACTTTATCTTAATAATATTACGTAAAAAGCACAAAATAACAAAAGTGATTCTTTATAACTGGTGAACTGTGATGATTTGGAATAATCGAATCACTATTTATAGCTATATGCTTGTTTAAATTGTGCAATTATTTTGTTTTATCGAATGACCTTAACAAATCATACATCACCAACTTAGGGCCAGTTTCATAGTCAAATTTGGTAAGCCTCAAGTGCTGCGCTACACTAAGTACAAGACGACACCTACCTAAACTCGAATGGAATGGGCCATTCTCACATAGGAAACTGGCCCATTCCATTCTGGTCGTCATGAACTTAGTGTAGCGCCACACTTGAGGCGTACTAAATTTGACTATGAAACTGGCCCTTAGTTTCGTAGTTTCACCATCTTTGTATTTTTTAAAGTAAAGGAATCTTTCTACAAGCTCTCGTATTAATATAATTTTTAAGTGAACTATAAAACCACAAACGCTACTTCCAAAAAGAAAGGAAACATCCTAACGACTATTTTAATAGCAAACATTTAGTAATATAACATAATAGAAATATTTTGTCGTCCAAGTTTTTACTTCCAAAAGTGACAGAAGCTAAAAATATAGTCTTGCATATCATATTGTTTAGCGTATGGATACATGAAGTAGATCAGTTTGCTATTGCTAGCTGTCAGTTTACCTATGCTGGATGGACTGTAAAGTACATGTCTGTGAATGGGCACAATCATAAGCACGTCATGTATTGCTGCCTCGGCCAAATAATATTTAAAAACACCCTACGTAAAATCAAATACATTTTCTTCCCAAGGTTTGTTTACAAAATCTCGCTATCAGAAGGGAAGGGATTTATGTACCTCATCAACCAATTTATCGTCACCTCGCACCAACGATCCCAGAGAAAAAGAGGATGAGGGAATGTAAAAAATCACGTCATTTCGTGTGCGGGATTTGCAAGTCTAAACATTGCCCATCCTGTATACACGACTATTACAACTACTGCTGTGTTCACACGAGTTGATGCTCCCAGAATGTATACACGACTATTACAACTACTGCTGTGTTCACACGAGATGATACTCCCAGCCTGTATACACGACCATTACAACTACTGCTATGTTCACACGAGTTGATGCTCCCAGATTGTACATACGACTATTACAACTACTGCTGTGTTCACACGAGTTGATGCTCCCAGCCTGTATACTACGACCATTACAACTACTGCTGTGTTCACACGAGTTGATGCTCCCAGATTGTACATACGACCATTACAAATACTGCTGTGTTCACACGAGTTGGTACTCCCAGCCTGTATACACGACAATTACAAATACTGCTGTGTTCACAAGAGTTGATACTCCCAGCCTGTATACACGACCATAACAACTACTGCTGTGTTCACACGAGTTGATGCTCCCAGATTGTATATACGACCATTACAAATACTGCTGTGTTCACACGAGTTGATGCTCCCAGATTGTATATACGACCATTACAACTACTGCTGTGTTCACACGAGTTGATGCTCCCAGATTGTATACACGACTATTACAATTACTGCTGTGTTCACACGAGTTGATACTCCCAGATTGTACATACGACCATTACAAATACTGCTGTGTTCACACGAGTTGATGCTCCCAGATTGTATATACGACCATTACAACTACTGCTGTGTTCACACGAGTTGTTACTCCCAGCCTGTATACACGACCATTACAACTACTGCTGTGTTCACACGAGTTGATGCTCCCAGAATGTATACACGACTATTACAAATACTGCTGTGTTCACACGAGTTGATGCTCCCAGATTGTATATACGACTATTACAACTACTGCAGTTTATGCTTTCAGGCTCTATACTATACTATTACAACTACCGTGGTCAAACAATTGATGACTTTAACGATTCAATACGCACAGTGAACATAAAAATATGTATACAATATATAATTTTAAGATAACTATTTTAATAGGCTTATTATATTAGATTGTTAATTTTAGCTAACCTATAAATGTTTTAAAATAGCTTATACACTTGGAATAAAATGCAGACAAATTTAATACTGACAGAGACTAAACATTTCCTGATTAATTTTTTTAGATAGTTCAATCCCAGAAGGGTATATCTTTGTATAGGTTTTGACTTATAAGTAACAACATAAATGGTCTAGACCAGACCGGAGTACATCAACGTTAGTGACACACTCAACCACAAAGCGTTGTAGTTGAAACACAAGAGCGAGAAGAGAAATGAATCTCTTTTAATGGATTTTTCTACTTTCTCATATATAAGATATTGTGATCGTGAAAAAAAATTTATCTCGAGATTATGAAGAATCATTTAAGTTTTTGGTGAACATGAACCAAAAAAGTGTATTTTACAATTCTATCTGTCTGTATGTCCCTGCCTGTGGTTCCCAAACGGTTGAATATATTTGGTTTAAACTTGGTGACTTGGTGGTCTAGGGGTAAGGTGTCAGACTTCTGTGTTGGGGGTCCAGCGTTCAATCCTCGGTCCCGGCACAGATTTGTCTGATTACCGAACCCTTCCTTCACCTCTGACAAGACATCTTGTGAATGTGGGGAATACCAGGCCTCCACCGCGGTTCGGATTACACGTTAAACTGTAGGTCCTTCATTTAATCTCACAATCACCCTACCATTACATATTAGCGTAGTGCGTAGGCTATAACCTGAACGGTTAGTAAGACGCGGTGCTAATAATAATAATAAATAAAAATGTTTAAACTTGATTTTTAGATTTTGCAAATCTCAGGATCATTTTATTTTTATTTTGACCCTAGACTTCAAATTTAGGTTGATTTATTAGTTAATGAATTATGATTTATGATTATGATGAGTGACGTTTTTGAGTTCCAAATATTTCTAAAGTAGTTTAAAAGTATTGTTCAAAATGTATATCTGGAGATTGTGTGGTATGACAAATAATACGATAATACTGGATATTTTATCTGTGGGATGAAAACTCATTTATGGGTAGTTAAATGATGAATGATTTGTCAAAAACTGGAAATATTTTTAAAATGGCCCTAGCGATTTGGTTCCAAATGTGTATCTTAGGAATGTTAGAAATTATAAATAACATACCTTGTTTGAGTGAAAATACGATAAAGGGTCATACTGATGAGTGATATTGGAATATTCGAAATATTTTATAAATGGCTATAACTAAAGAAGTGTTCTTAAAAATGTAAGCCTATATTTAGGGAGTGTTTGACATGAACATAAATAAATCCATATACTTGAAATTCGTTTAAGGGTGGTTTAATGATGACTATTTTTTTATTTGAATAGCACTAACGATTTGGTTCAAAATTGGTATCGATACCAATAAAATTGTATATTTATTTATTGAAAATAATTAATGTGAGGGTACTTTACTTACCACAAATTATAGAAAATTTGAGTTTTTTTGGAAAATTGCCCTTCAAGACTAAATTCAAAATGGGAATCTGGTAACAGTTTTTCATGATAAATAAAAATACATTTTTATTCTAACAAATAGCAAATAATATTAGGGTAGCTTAACGATATTTTATTCTTTAAATTTTTAATTTTGTTAAAAATATTTGAGCAATTGGGTTTAAAATGTAGGCATATAAATGAATGTTTAAACAGAGTATAATATCGTGATCAACAAGATGAGTTTGTTTTTATTAGAAAAGCGTCATGAAGCGTAGTTTACTCAAAAAACTATTTTTGAACGTTTTTCTATGAAGTCATAATACATAATATAAGAAAGTTTGTGCTATTATGTAGTAACATTTATTTGATAATATTTTTGATGCACCGGGAAGAAAAAAGATTCAAGTTTAAACTTTAAAACCTCGAACACATTCGTTTCATTGTAAATAGTTGTAAAATGTTACGTCTGTAAACTACTAGCTGTGTCTGTATTTCGTGCCTCTTCTGACGTGACCACGGCAGTATGTGAGCTAGAAAGGGATGGAGAGAGTAAACTATTATGCAAACTGGCTATGATCCGTGCCCGCCTTCAATCCCGAATAAATTGACAGCAGCCAACGCGCGCGGATGAAAATGGGTGATGCGAAGGGAAGGGGGAGGGGGAGTTGTCGGAAAACGGCAGGCGTGAGTAAGCGGGAAAACAAGAGCGAAACTGATTTCATCCCTCCCCTCTTCTAACCTCCCCTCCCTTAGTGAAAGAGGAGGGATAGAATCTTCGTAGACACCTATCACGTCTCGCAATATCCCCTATATCAATTTCGTCTTCGCTTGCTCCTTCCAACGTACAGGCGGTTCTTTACAGATCCGGCAGTTTACCGCGCGCGCACACACACGTATTGACGAACATGGAGTCAATAAATCTTGTGCAAGGGAGTCAACAGTAACCTTTAGGTGGGGAGATAGAGAACGTGAGCTAAGGGAAGTGTTTTTAGTAGTTTTTATAGAAAAACACTTTTTTTGACCAAAATAAATAAAATATTTATCTAGTAGAAACGTATAGTTTAATTTTCTTCGCGTGGTGAAATAAACAGTTCTTGAATAGGCCTATCTGCCGTGAGCATACCAGCGTTAGATGAGAAACTTTTTTTAACCAGGGGGGAAAATGTTATTAAACAGGACATCCTTGATAAATATTCAAGAAATGTTGATATCATCATAGAAAGTAAATTAAACTCCCTCTAAGGGGTTGTCTCTCAGAGCGAGTGAGGGGTTTTCATCATTTCTCAAAACAATTTTAGATTTAAATTAATAAGAAGTGACTCCGCACAAATGTTTGGACTACATAAGTAAGAAAGTATGAAAAGTAGGCAAAATGGTTTAATCTGATTGAAAGATAATACGAGTGATCCTTATAAAAGAAACTATTTTAAGAAGTTGGATAAAATAATGTTAACTTTTGCACTCATTGCAATCAAATTAACTTATCTATTAATGCATTTTAATTAACTACATACAAAGTAGAAACTAATTAACCACCGAAACTGAAATAAAATTAAACTGTGAATAGTGCTACTTATTTTCGTACAAAGAGAAGAAACATGTTTGACCCTACCGGGACTTGAAGCAAAGTGCCTTAGAGGTTACTGGACGATAATCGAGATTGGTTATATGTTAGGATATTGCTTTGATATGGGTTGTTTGTTCTGAAATAATACAAGTATTGTATTGAGATTAGTTGTAACTATGAAAAAGCTTGTATCAAGCAATCATCAAAGTCCCACTTGTTAAGAGAGAAAAGGGGATATAATGGAAAGAAAGAGTGGGAGACGGAGGGTAAAAAGAGAGAAACAGGTGATATCCGTAGATGATAGTGTCGGTGGCTGGGGATTAACCTCGCCCCATTCCCCAAGCCTTATAAGGCTGATAACAAGTTATTACTATCGAGGATTACCTACACGACATAATCCTGAGGACTACGATATTTTCTTCCGACAATCTGCCACACACCATAGCAAGCGGGTAAAAAGGCTTTGAGGATTAGAGTCGATGACCAATAACGCCTGATTGCCTCCCCATCCCCTTTCTATATAATATTTTTTAAACATTGTTTTTACAGGCGCTTAGCCCAAATAGGGCTATCAGCACTGAGGCCACACTTGGGCTTCATAGATAATTTGGATACTCTCGCACCCCCAGCTTGTAGGATCATAATATGAAGTCTACATTATTATCTCACAGAGTTTGCGACAGAACGTCTAAGAAGGGGTTGTATTAAAGGTGGGAGAGCAAATAATACTTAATAGTAATTAATCCTTTCGTCATTCCTGGAAAGATTATCCTTTCTTTAATGAGTTTAAATATTTAGGATGAATTTTAAGTAGCAATAATGACATTAAAGTGGCAATTATGAAAATAAGTCTGGAAACGTATGCGACTACCCTGTCAAAAAACTGATGACATCTCGCCGGTTGTCAAGGAATGTAAAACTCATAATAAGTTATACTAAACCATACTTTTTACCGGTTGCTCTCTAAAGGTGTGAGACGTGGTCTCCTACGTTTTAGGACGAAAACCAATTTACGGGTTTGAAAGCAAGGAGCTTACGAAGAAATTTGGTTCAAAAGGGACAAGGCTACTGAGGAGTTGAGGTGGCTACATAATAATGAGCTACATAACCTGTACTCGTTAGGATAATCGATTATCTTAGATTACGGTAGGCAGGACATGCAGCGTGGATGGGGGATTCTATAACCTTGTTCGGGGTACTAACTCAAGATAGGGATAGGGTGTGATGAGATGGACTGGATAGAACTAACTCAAGATAGGGATAGGGTGTGATGAGGTGGACTGGATAGAGCTAACTCAAGATAGGCATAGGGTGTAATGAGGTGGACTGGATAGAACTAACTCAAGATAGTGGATAGGGTGTGATGAGGTGGATTGAATATAACTAGCTCAAGATAGGGATAGGGTGTAATGAGGGGGACTGGATAGAACTAACTCACGATAGGGATAGGGTGTGATGAGGTGAATTTAATATAACTAGCTCAAGATAGGGATAGGGTGTAATGAGGTGGACTGGATAGAAATAGCTCAAGATAGGGATAGGGTGTGATAAGGTGGATTGAATAGATCTATTTCAAGATAGGGATAGGGTGTAATGAGGTGGACTGAATAGAACTAACTCAAGATAGGGATAGGGTGTGATGAGGTGGATTGAATAGAACTATCTCAAGATAGGGATAGGGTGTGATAATGTGGACTGGATAGAACTATCTCAAGATAGGGATAGGATGTTATAAGGTGGACTTGATAGAGCTAGCTCCAAATAGGGATAAGGTGTGATGAGGTGGACTGGATAGAACCATCTCAAGATAGGGGTAGGGTGTGATGAGGTGGATTGAATAGAACTAGCTCAAGATAGGGATAGGGTGTGATGAGGTGGACTGGATAGAACTATCTCAAGATAGGGATAGGGTGTGATGATGTGGACTGGATAGAACTAGCTCAAAATAGGGATAAGGTGTGATTAGGTGGACTGGATAGAACCATCTCAAGATAGGTATAGGGTGTGATAAGGTGGATTGAATAGAACTAGCTCAATATAGGGATAGGGTGTGATGAGGTGGACTGGATATAACTATCTCAAGATAGAGATAGGGTGTGATGAAGTGGATTGAATAAAACTAGCTCAAGATAGGGATAGGGTGTAATGAGGTGGACTGGATATAACTAACTCAAGATAGGGATAGGGTGTGATGATGTGGACTGGATAGAACTATCTCAAGATAGGGATAGGGTGTGATGAGGTGGACTGGATAGAACTATCTCAAGATAGGGATAGGGTGTGATGATGTGGACTGGATAGAACTAGCTCAAAATAGGGATAAGGTGTGATTAGGTGGACTGGATAGAACCATCTCAAGATAGGTATAGGGTGTGATAAGGTGGATTGAATAGAACTAGCTCAATATAGGGATAGGGTGTGATGAGGTGGACTGGATATAACTATCTCAAGATAGAGATAGGGTGTGATGAAGTGGATTGAATAAAACTAGCTCAAGATAGGGATATGGTGTAATGAGGTGGACTGGATAGAACTAACTCAAGATAGGGATAGGGTGTGATGATGTGGACTGGATAGAACTATCTCAAGATAGGGATAGGGTGTGATGAGGTGGATTGAATGGAACTAGCTCAAGATAGGCATAGGTGGCGTACTTTTGCAGGTGTGGCAATGGACTTTCTAGTCCCTGAATAAGTATTCCCACTAAACTAATGCAATCAAGATATTTCAAGTTTTAAATATTACATTTCAGGTAAAATTATTCTAAATAGGTATGTTTACACAAGATACATCGTCAAATGAGTTATAATAAAGCAACAGATATTCCACTTCTCTTCTCAAATTAATGTTTGGATTACAACGCAAGGTGGTTGAATGTGTTACTAGTTTTTAGGCTTTAATCCTTAAATATTACTATTCTTTTAGCACCACGCCTTACTATCCGATCGGGCTACACGCTAAATATTACTATCAAAAAGTTAACCAATACATCTACTTCCACAACACTCTGTAAACTTTACCAGATAGTTTTCATTTCTGATTCCGTCACTGTAGCTTCGTGCTCAAAGTATTCAGTTCTATTTATAGAAGGGCCTTGTTCGTTTCTGAGTAGTACTCACGAAGAAACTTACTCCTCTTACACAATTACAGGCCAATTTTCATGTGACGTGTATTTTAAAATATGCAAACATATTTTTTGTGATCAATATTGATAACATTTTACTATTTTACTAAATGTAATTTAATAGGTATTGATAATATATATTAAAAGTGGCAGCTGCAGATCAAATGACTTGACGTATGAATACATGAAAGTAGGTCTAGTAGCTTTATAGCTGTCATATGAAAGTTGGAGAATAGACACGTAATTTACACTACAACATTCTATCAGAAACGAAGAAAATGATGAAAGGTTGGGAACAATTGTACTCATTTTATTAAAATAGTTTATCTTAATACACTAATATATTTTATGTCTCGTTATAAAATTTGTTTACGTTATGCGTTAAGTATTTTTAATGTTATTATTTTATATGAGAAATAAAGAATGTAAAAATTATATTTCTCTGGCCTGGCCTTCATTCTCGGTTTTCTGTGTAGCCTTCCAGTTAAAGCATTTCCTCGGGCCTGAGTAGGATCTTAAGTCCTGTGCTGATGTTTGTTTAGAAAGTCAACGTTAATTAAGGTGGGATGGAAGGGGACGTGAGAAAAAGCAAGTTCTTATGGCATGAAAATTTGTCGGCCAAAATAATTAAAATATTGCTCCATCAGAAAGATAAAGTTTAATTTTCTTCACATTATGATCTCAACAGTTCTTGAATACCTATCAAGGATGTTCTAGAATGTAATGACAACTTTTTCTCTTAATTTAAAAGGTTTGTTAGACAATGCCTCTGTACTCATGAGTCATGACAGATATTCAGGAACTAATGATTTCAACATGCGAAAAAAATTAAACGCTGTATGTGTCCTGGAGCAATAATTTATTTATGTTGGTCAACAAAATGCTTCGCCATAAAAACTGCAAAAACACTGGACCTTTCTCGTGTCCCCTTCCATCCAGTCCTCAAACCAATAAAATATAAGGTTTTTGGACACTATCTAAAGTTTAAACGACTCAACTATTTCAACAAAAACCTCTAAATTATGCAACAGTACAGCCTATCGCCATCGATCAAACTAAATGGTAGCATTGTTAACATCAATCACCTTGTAAACATTTTTCCAAGCCTTGATATTAGTTATCTAGGCAATGACTTTTATACATATAAGCCTCTCAATAAGGTTTTAGATTGTGTGAAGATTTTTGAGTCTAAATATATGATTTTATTGGCAACATGTCATATAGCCTACCGGAGTCTTACTTTATCATAAGCAGTAGTGGATGTCAGATACACTTTAACTACCATAATCATTAGCAGATAATCTCAATGATTACTAAGCTTAAAGGGGCAATATAAGTTATAAAACCACGTCATTGCAAGGCGGCAGATCACTTTACTGCGTAAATATTAACTAAGATCTGAAAGATACACCCGCCATCTGTATCAAAACAAATTACGTTACATTTAAGCCCTAAATAAATAACCAATAACTTGTGAACAAAAAAAGGAGGTATTAAAAACTTCCTATAAGGTGTGAACAAAATTTAGAACATTAAAAACTAGATATAAGGTTCCAATTAAATTCGTAACTGTCACGTTAGTACAAGTTAAAATATTTTTAAAAAAACTTTGAGCCCACATGAAACTAGAATGTACTTCTACGAACCAATTAAATAAAACAGAAAATTAATTTCATCTGTGAAACGAATTAACAAAAACAATAAACATATTTTTTGAAACAGGACAATGGAAAAAAATATTTGCTTTAAAATTCCTCCCTCTCATAAAAAATACTATGAAAACCAGAATAATAAGTTTTAAATATTTTTAAAAAATATTATCAGAGAATATTTGACGTCGAAAAACGATACTCGATCATTTCAATGTTTGTGTGTACATATAAACCAGTTAGCTGTTACCCCCTGCCCCAACCTCCTCCTCCCTCATGAATTTTCAACGGGGGATGGTAGCAGCGCAGTCATATCATTATAGGCAGCAAAGAGGGGGTAAGGGGTGGTGCCAGGGCAGGAGGGGGTTGTTTCCACCATGCAGTTTATTATTATTCATGTATTCGGTATAGTAGAGGTTGTTAGGGTTGGGGTAAAGGGTCCGTGTTGTGCAAAAAGAGGCCTGTGCTGACATCGCTAGCGGGCGGGCGTTATCTCCATGACAATACCAGGGAGGGAGCGCAGCATCAGCAGCTATTCAGACAGACTCTCCTCTGTACCACAAACTATTATTTGTACGGTGGATGAACTCTTCTTTACCGCCCTGAACCGAACTACACACAGTTCCTTCTTCCGTCACTAAGTTTGCTGAGAACAGATACAACTTTAATTTTAATTGCAATACGGTACTTAACGACCACTTTACAAAGGAATATTTATAAACTTACTTTAAGCAACCTGATCAACAAACACACCAACCTAACCTAAAAACTTATGCAACAAAATATCCAAACTATCACGCTACTAAGCAGTTCACTTAAGCTAGCTCCAACTAAAAATCACTAGCTAACTTACCAACTATATGCACATAGCTAACTAATCTAAGAAAATTATAAAAATATATAGGAACTTTTTATCTAGACTAACCCAATAAACTAACTAAACTAACAACTAACATACCGACTAACCTAACTTATTGATCTAACAAGCTTATTAACAAATGACTCACCAAATAACCTAGCCTAACTATCCTATCTAACCTACTAACTACACCAAAAAAGCGAAATAACCCATCTGACCAAATAAAGTACAAACAACTTACCAACGAACTTAATCTAACTAATCTAATCAACTAACTAAATAGGCCTACACAACTCTAGCACCATATAGATCCACACCTCCATATGATCGCTAGGACAACCTACGTAAAGATGAAAAAGGCAATTTAAGATAGACTTTGGGGGGCAAATTGGATTATGTGTCTCGTAGGTGACATCTTTGAACCCTTTACAGCGAGAATAGCTCAAAAGAAAATACATTAAAATAAGCTCTTAAGTTTATCTAGACTAACTAAACACGAGCTGAAATCTATTTTTATAAATGCACCAGAACTCTTTTGTTGCCTTCATAAACTCAATGATATAATAATTCTAAATAGATATAATATTTGTGAAAAATCGATGTAAACTACTATTTTTTAAAGTTTTACAGCTGTATCTATTCTATATTTAAATAATGCTAATTTAGTTTCATAAAAGTTTAAATTTAAATTAAATAGTAAGACAAGTTTAGTTGCTTTTTGAAAGATCAATTATCTAGTAGACTGATCAAAATGTTAATAACTATTAATAATTTTAAAAAAAATTGAAATAAACAAATATTCATCAGTAAACTACCCTTAATTGAGGAGCTAGGGTAAAAAAATGTTTATGGTATAATACCTAAAAATCAAGATTTAAAAAAAAGATCGATCAAAACATTTAGAATCCTTGGCCAGGGACAGACAGACAGACAGACATGGGGGCAGAGATAATGGTAAAACCCACTTTTTTGGGTTAATGTTCAAATAAAACGTAAAAAATTATAATGATCTTGAGATAGATTCGTTTTACAATCACATTACTTTCTCTTGATAATAGAAATTAAAAATACCTTTTCGCCAAAATTGTAACCTGTCCAACGCCATAGCTGTAACACATGTGTATACACAGAGTCGGGTTTTGTGGCTATTATACACAATTATTGTATTGTACGTATTTTTACTTTATCGCTATCTTGCAGGTAGATAAATGATTGTAATCATCAAAAAAAATCTAGTTCGAGATTTTGATGAACTTTGATGTATCATGACCTCCCGAATCCAAAAAAGGTTGTTTTGGAATTTCTGTCTGTCTGTCTGTCTGTACCTTGGACTAGAGCCAACATTGTTTTACATATCGGGCTAAAACTTGGTATCAAGGGTTTTCATAGGGTTGCCCCGAGGTATTTTTGGAATTGGTTAACCAACCCTAAAATTAAACTGAAGGGCAAAGAGAGAAAAATTTTATTTGATCAAAATCAGCTTTAACGATTTTTATTAAAATTCGTATCTAGTTCTTGATTAAGATTATAAACAAGATGGCTAATTTAATTTTCCTATGAAAATTACTTTTAGGGTACTTAACAGAAGCAGACATTTCCATATCTCAACACCTATTGAAGATAATATATAAATTATCATTGCAAAATTGTAGCACTATTAAAAATTAAAAATAAACTATATTTTAAATCTATTTTTTTTATAAAATCAATAGCTTCTGAAATATTCATAATTATATTAATACAGTTTTGTGAGCTTTAGTTGTACAGAGATACTACTTAAATCCTAACGCAATAGATCTTTAATATCAGAGAGTTATTAAATATAAGTCTCTCAAAAAGTGTATGTTATATTTCCTTTAGCCTCTTAGGAGAAAAGTTTTGTACAACCATGATCTACCGCCTTCATTTTAGAATCAAGGGTCAATATTTGTATTTTTTATTGGTCAAAATTTATAAATGAGGAATTTAATAGCAATGCTATGACTTGAGGATGTGCAACACCTAATAAAATGTTAAAATTTTAACCGGAAGTCGACATTTTAATATAAAGGGTTGACCCTTGTGGACCCAAAATATATCTTTTTATTGGTCCAAACACCCACATTAGGACATTAATTCTTTAAAATTTAAATTATTAATTTTTAACCGGACTCAAAAAATTGTTTATATAAGTCAAGTGCAATTTATTCTTGGGTATATTATTTCGTTTTACATATATTACGAGTTTTGAGTAAATATCTCAATTTTCAAACAATAGAGCGAGAAAGTTCGTGCGGAGATCCGTATCATTTTTATTTTTAAAATGTCAACAAAAGTTTCATACTAAAATTAACTTATTTTTAATGATATTTCATTTATTTTTCATACTAAACTATAGTCAGATAGAAATAAAAACTTTAGGTATAACATACTGAAAAAAATAACATTCAATTTTCCAATAAAATTTCTTTTCCCCTTGATGTTTGGTGAATAATCTCTCCCTCCTTTTTGAATGCATCTTCCAATGTGTTATTTGTATGCTTGTGCAAGCTAATGAAAATACAGTCGTGAGCTACTGGTAGCTCATGATAGACAGAATGGTGACCCTTAAATGAAATTATATATGAATTTATATTATAAGCGAATACATACAATAAAAATAGAATTGAACCAATGGCTGTAAGAAGGATTTATTTGAGCAAGAACTTATTTTCAAAAGCGAGTAAAGAGTGATACGGGGGTAGGGGTGGGTGAGCAGATGTTTGCGCAACCGAGCAATGCCGGATGGTGGGCTGTTTAAAAGTACTGTTGAATTTTAAGCCCTCCCCCCTCTTTCCCCTTTTCCCCTTATCATCACAGCAGTTCCGTTTAACGTCATAGTTAGAAGAACGATAAACAGTCCCCTTGTTACACAGATAAACACAAGACAAGTCATTAATTACCTGACGACTAATTGCGCGCTAGCCACCACTGCGTGATCATCATCGTCATCATCGTTAGCAACCCCCACCCCACGCTTTTCCCCTTTTCAACGGTTACTATTACTATTATATTCTGGTCAGTTTCTAGCTTAGACGAGGGTATTTATGCTTTGTTGACGGCGAATAGAAATTGTCATATAAAACTATATAATAGAATTCTCTAGTGATAAGCGTATCACAAAACAAATAGAAAGGCAATAATATTAATTAACTAATACTTTATGAATTATTATATCAAAAAAGTTTGCAAAGAAAATTGAAATCAGGAGTGACTAATCCCTTATAGCAATATATTAAAAGTGGTTTTANTATATATATATATATATTTCAGTTATTCATAAAAATCTCTTAGCAAAACGAAATAATACATGTGATTAAAATAACATTAACATCTGGACCGGTGCTCACGTAGTCTAAAGAGTTGGTCTTGCAATATATTTGTACTGCCAGTGAGCTTTGAGGTTAGAATCTCGGAGGGGTGTAGGCCTACTTGTGGTGGGTTTCCACATGTGATTTTCCCATACCCTTTTTAAACTAATGCTGGTGAAAATTCTATAATCTACCTTAAATATTGCCATTTTCTAAATGGCACCGTTAATAACCAAGTACTTGAACTTATTATAAAATAGAAGTGAAACGATTTATTTGTGTACAATTTTGTTTATTCTTCTCTCGAATTTTTATGCAAAATAAATATGCTTTCCTTTATTTTTAAGTTTGTCAAATAGCAACAACCAAAATGGCATGTTGTATTATCTCGCCTTATTCAAACTACTCATTTCCAACAATGTCCTCTAGGAATATTTTCATTTTCTCAACCCCTTTTTAGTAATTAGTAGATAAAGGCAGCAAAAGAGGATAAGACTTAAGGTTTATTTTCCTGCTAGCCCTCCCTTACCCTTCCCTCTTCACTTCCCCCCCGACCCTTTCCTCTATGATTCTTTTTATCGTTTTTAAAGACCAACGCCCACATTATAAAGACATTAGGGTTAACTAGATAAAGTACTAGTGGTTAGTTTTGAAAACCAGACTAGCGAGACATTGATTATTGGATACCTTCTCCAACTTCTCCCCCCTCCCCATCCGACCTCCTTCTCCCGGAAGGTTCAACAATTGAAATTCGATATTGATAAGAGAGAGGGAGAATAACCTGCTCGTCGTTAACCCTAATTATTTTAACCAAAACGTCGTGAAGGAGTGTAAAAAAGGGGGGAGAGGGATAGAAATAGGGAGAAGGAAAAGAAAAAAAACTTTAATTTGTATCACTATAAACGTTTATAACCCAATTCAATGGTCAAATAGTCTAGGGCATTACTCTTGTGTTCGAATCCTGGTTGGCTGTACTGAAAGTGATTTTTACTTTTAAATGGTTTTCCAGCCCCCTTCCACGTGAATGCTGGTAGATTACCTCTAAAAATGCTTCCTCCCTCAATCCTACCCCATTGAAGTAATTATCATATTCGTATAACCTGAACATGTATTAAGTAATACGCGATAAAAAAATACAATAAACGTTTATTATATTATAATATTCTATTTTATGTACGTTAAAAAAAATTTAATAGTTTCGAAATTTGTGCTCAAACAATAAATTAGGTGTACCCTCAGTGCATGCATTTTTTTATTACTTGACCTTCTTGTAGTTAGTACTTAGCACCGAATATACCTGCACTGTAGGCACTCGAGCAAAGAGGCTAGTCTTGACTAGTCCGGTCTTCGTTGAAGGAAACGTTGGGGTTTTAATCCCAGTCAGATGTCCTGAAATGCTTCTTCCCCCAGCTGATTTCCCACTCTTTTCCCATGAAAATGCTATTAGTATCTTCTAAGATCCACCCTAATAGTGAAAATAATGAGATGGACTTAAGGAGTAGTAGGCCTAAAGACGTGGTGCAAACAATAAACTAAATAGCCCACAGTAAAAATAAAAATCAATAAATTACTATTACTATTAACATGAACAGCTTCATATTATGTATTATGTTTCCAGTAGTGTTACTCCGCCTGTCTGACGAGTTAATACTCTGGTTTAAAGATACAATTAGTTACAGTTAGTAAAGAGATAATTAATTTACAAAACTATAGGATAGTTTTACAGGGCTGCCACCATTATCTTACTAAAAATTATCTGTGTTTTCCAGAATTTCTAGGAGAAAGTTTCATATTCTCAGATAGCTTAAATTATCGCTAATAGGTTTGAATTATTATTTTTCATAACAATGACTAGTGTGAACTAATGGAACCTTGGCTTAAAATATGAGAGAAGTATGACCTTGAGCATTGGATGAATCCTGGCCAGATCAGAGGAAGAATATTGCCACGATAAGCCAAAGGTTCGGAGTTTGATTCTCATATACAGAACAGGTGTAATTTTTCAATTTACTTATATGGGAATGTTGATGATTTAACAAATTAGGGCATATTAACAGTCGCTTACGCTACCTAATGTTTCAGAATAAGGGGCGGGGAGGGGGAGTGAAAAAGTATGTATAAGAATCAGCATAATTAGTTCAATAAGCTTTTTTATCTAATAGTTTGGAGTTAAATAACTCATAATTCAAAAGGTATTCCAGTATTTTTTAAATTATTTTTCAAGATTCCTGGCGTTTTACAAAAACAAAAATGTCCCTGTTTTTTTGTTTTGTCAGGTTCTCTAGATGCGAGGCAGCCCTGGTTTTTCATAAACTTCTTTAGTGCCAGTGCCTGTTACTAACGACATAAACTATCTCAACTTCGGGAACAAGACGAGAAGGGTGCATTTCAATAATAATGGGTCAGACTTGGCTAGAAAACCACGAGGATAATTTAAATCTTTACAGCGTCCAATGGGGCTCGTTCTCTGGACCTTCTGAACTAGACTAACACCATTCCATCCAGCTTACTCACCCCCCACCCCCCTATCCATAGCCTTACCCACCAAAGAATGCTCCGCTTAACTTGAAAGTTATCAAGCTTTCCTAATATTGTTCCACTATGGAGCAACTTATAAGATAGGGACATAGTGTAATCCGTCAAGCTAAGACTGCTGCATTCTGGGGTAGACAAGTGTGCCAATCGTATACTGACCACGCGGAATGCTACCTTTGAAACTGTCTACCACTCGGAAGAGTTATATAGCGTCTACCTCAATGACTGCATGATTGTCTCCCCCCTCCCCCTCCCTTTTACCTGATGGTGATAATTGGCAAAACCTGCGCACGCACATCGCGATTAAACACCGGTATTGCAACGTGGCCTATCTCCGGACTCCTTGAACCCTTCATACCCCCTTGAATCAACCCGTAGAGAGATGCCCAACCCTCTCCCCCATTATACATTCCGCAACCGTACAACCCTAGCTTTACTAACAGTCAACCCCGCACACACGCACTCACACAAACAAAACACTACCGCATCGCTACACACCACGATTACACGTTGCCAGAGTTTAATTTTTTTCCCACCCCCCTACTCGGGTAAAGAGGGGATGAGCTAGAACCTCGGAATCTCATTAGCAGTGAGGGTAGCCTACACACACACCCCTTGGTCCACTTTCATCCACGCCCCTAAAAAAAAAAGCGTGGAACTGATGTTAAAACAAAATATGCCCCATGTTTGCAAACCGTGATACCGTATTTTTTGGCCAATAACAGCTCAAACTTCCAAGAACAAAGCCAAATTAGGATAAATTGAGTGTTCATCCCTTCCACCGTCTTCCATGCTATTGAGGGCTTACGGCTAAATTAACGTAAGACACACCTCGGCCGTGGTCTGTAGCGTTCAAGCCACCATGCTTACGGTGGCATATTGGGCCCGGGACCCTGGAAGTCCTGGGCCTAGTACCGTGGTAGTGGTACCAATGATCTCCCTGGTGTAGCGGGCCTGAGCGCAGGGGAAATTGATCACATTTCCACCAACCATTGATGAGCGATTAGATTTTTTTTTAATCTGTCCACAAACTCACAATTGAGTAAAACATGCTTAATCGGGAATTCTCAGCCTCATCTAGAATAGACTTAGGAGACGACACTATAGCTGAAGAGGTCCCCTGATGTTTCCCCAAGACTTAAATCCAGCTGTCAAATCGATGTTCAGTAGCGCGGCAGCTCTGGGTGTGAAGGGGACCGGGGTGTGGGGGAAAGTAAAACCCAAGAAGCGAGACGGAACCGCGCCGGCACCTTTAGCCGGGGTGGCGAAGACGGGGGTTGGGGTAGCTCCCCCGGGACAAGGACTAAGGGAGGGGTTGAGATGCGTCGCAGCGCTTCCCCATTTCTCTCGTGCCTCCCAACGCCTCATTCCATCCCAACCACATCCACCATTACATTACATTACGTTATATTATATGACTCCCCTCACCGGCCCAACCCAACTCTTAACCATAAGAGAGGAGTGTTATTCCCTCCATCTTACGCCGTAAGAGACTTTGCTAGAGGTCGACCGTTTTTTCCTGACACTTGAGCAAACTTTTGCCCGATCTACACGCAATGTTTTATTACTCAGTTATAACTGCGCAGGAAAATTGTGTAAAAAAAGTTGCAGTTCAAGAGTGTCAGCACAGCACAGTTTTCAGCACTGTTTTTAACCTTCAGTTTCGTAGATTCCGCCTGGGAGGAAGTGCTGATCTAATCAATTGGTGCAATTTGTCTTTTAAAAAGAAGGGAACAAAATGTCTAAAATGATCGCGATGCTCAAGATGGTCAAAACATTGGCTACTTAAAAGACAACAACGAATTCAGGCGGTGGTCTTAAAAAAAAATCACGTGAACATTGACGAATATCAGTTATCGTTGAACAATAAACAAAGTGACCAATAAAATAAAAATACACTTTTGAAATCTGTTATCATGGTTCTTGCGACAATATAGAAATAAGATTAAGAACCATGTGTAGAGAAGATGGAGGGGAATGTCCCCGCGTACAAGTGACAAATATGTGCAGTTCGCCGATAACGATGCTGTCGACCTCAGTTTCTTCGTATCGGTGTATTGTCTCCGCAATATACACATAGATACACAATACTCCTGCCAACACACAACGTCAAACCCCCCGCGAAATTTTATGAACATAATTTATGGTTCAAACAATGTCAAAATTAAGATACAAATACAAATTAGGGGGCTGTGTTACCATAAAAAAAACACTTCAGAGAGCTTCTAGAGGTGTTAAATATTTATAAATTTTCCTAGCCTTCGGCATTTTAGGGGTTATTTTACCATGAAAAAAAACCCACTTCGGAGAGCTTCTAGAACTGTTTATCATTTAGATTTTTTTCTAGCTTCCAGCAATTTGGGATGTGCCCACACACCCCACCCGAAATCATTGGCTGGCTACGGCCTTGCTGTCGGGTCACTAAAAAGGAACGAAAGAATATGGAATTTCTTAAGGACCCATCCAACCCCTCTTCCCCTCCCCAGTAACACCATTGTTAACTTACACCTTGAAACCAGACGTCACATCGCAAAGCAGTTTTCTTAGTTATAATTTAGGAAACAATGATATATAGAGCAGTTAAATCGCTTTACCATATTTGAAAGAATGCATGAAAGCTAAGATAAGATTAGGTATTTAAAAATTAAACGACTACTAAACTGGTGAATGTTGATGATGATGTCAAGCAAAGAATACATAAAACCATAAGTTGAAACGTATTTTGGTCCGAGCGTAGAATTGTATATATTTCCCCGGTTAATCGTATAACTAGTTTCCCGGTTAATCGATCGTGGTATAGGCTCTGAATGGCACGTTTAAGAATATGAGCTATATGTTAATGAATATTTGTTTATTTAGTACACCACGTCTACTATCCGTCCACGCTAACAACCCTGTTGATTTCACTGATGGGCAGAAACGAGGAAGACAGAATTTAGAGGAAATATACCCGCATTTTAAAGAATGCGTAGTGGACAACCATTTAGGAAAAAAGCACCTTAGCACATCCTGGAATATGAACCCTGAACTTATCTACCACAGGCCATACAGACTGGGTGAGGTTAATGCCTTATCCTGCCTGTCCATCGATACGCTGCCTGTCCATCGATACGGGTATTTTCTCATTTAATTTATTTTTGAAATAATGTTGGACACTCAATTTAATCAAAAATGTTATACAATTATTTAAATAACATTAAAACATATATCTATAAAATAATAAATGATCATGGGAAATTTAGCCCAGGAGCTTTTGCTTTGCATATTGAAGATACCGGGTTCAATCCTCAGGTCCTGATGTCATTTTTCAATATATGCTTTTAATTGGATATAAGTGAATGGAAATTATATTTAAATTATAATAAAAACATGTTGTATTAGAAATAGCTATAAGATATTTAATTGGAATAGTCATTTATCCACATTTTAATTAAATCAAACCCTTTTGGTTGATTTCTACGATTTGTGAATTATAAAAGGGCAAAAAAGGGTTTAGTCATTTTCTGTTTAAACGGCTTGGATTGAAATTGGAGCTAAAGTTGATCAAACTTGCTTATAGAGATTTAAGTGTATCGAATGAACATTAATAATAAGATAACAATCGAAAGTTATTGTCGATGTTAAGTAAATTGTTAGTTGGCTGTTTCTTAAGCTATCTTGTATGGCTCGTTAGTTACGGGTATTTTGGTCGAGGATCGTCTTTTGAGAGCTGATTAAAGAACGCTACATATAGGTCCTAGGTTCAATTTCATTAGTATGAACCTAAAAGAATGTATGTATGTATATATATATATATAGAGAGAGAGAGAGAGAGAGAGGAGGAGGAGAGAAAGAGGGATATTCATCACACTTCGTGCCAGCCACTATAGTTGAATGTGTAGTATTAGGTGTTGTCTCCTATGTTAAGTTAGTTTGTAAGTCGTTACTATATTATTTCTATATCATTCTAAATGCTAGACAGTGGGAAGCAAAGGGCTTTTAAGTATACACGGTATCTACCCCGTTAATGTTCAGTTCTACAAACAATTTAAAACAAGTGAGATTTATATGACACGAAAACAAATCTATTATAATATTTTCCAGGGGGGAAAAAAGGAAGAAAAGGTTCTATTTTCTATCGCAATACACGTGGCGTGTATGTAAACTACCCAAAAGGGGGACGTTAAGAGGAAATCCTATTCCAGGCCAGGGAAGCAAGGGTGACTTGGAAAGGGGGAGGCCAAAAGGATTTACTTGCTTGTGGAATTTGTTTTTAAATTTTTATTTTCGCTCTCTCTCGCACAAAGACTCCGAAAATGTGAAAGTGGCTCCCCGGGGGCTTGGGCAAGGGATGTTACCCCCGAATAGGGGCTGAGGGACCTTAGGAGAGTGATTCTTCCCTTCCCACAAAAAAGCATAAAATATACATTTCCTTTTAGGAAGTCTGGATTTTATACAGAACGATTTAATCCGTGAATCTTGTGAAGAGTTGATATCACTTAAGAAGTGTTGCACTTAATTTTTTACCTTTGTTTTGCTAGAGAGCACTGAGCAACAGATCAATCCTCAGTTATGACTAGGGTTCGATCCTTGGGCAGGACTTTATTTTATTTTTACATGTATAATGAAAGTAGATGAGGTGCAAGAGATTACGAGTTCACTGCAATCTGAACAAAATATAACCCGCTTCGGCGTACGCGTGGTCCAACGTGACACTCTCGCAGAAAACTAGACTGCTGATGACGGCGAGATCGAGGTTCGAATATCGGTCGGATGTATCGAGGGTGATTTTTTCCAAACTGGTATTCCATTCTTTCTTCACAAAAATGTGGGTATACTTTCTATAAATATAGCCTTCCTAATTCCTAAAATATTAACGTAATTAGTACATAAGCGTATAACCTGAACGGGTAGTAAGACGTGGTGTTAAATATAAATAAGAAAAATTATAATTTCCTCACTAACAGTAAGGCCCGTATGCAAGTACGATGCTGAGCACATCCAGAGCACAGCCAGAGTATGAGCCTCGTGCTAGTACGATCTATGACGCAATATCTGGAGTCTCGCCAGAGCCTGGTCCCGGGCTGGCTTATGACGCTGCGCGCATAGACGACCGAGACGGCTGTTTTCACGACAGGCCTCATGCTCTGCTAGTGCTCAGCCTGTACTCTGGCCGTGCTCAGCATCGTCCTTGCATACGGGCCTTTAAGACTCTTCTAAACCCAATCTATGACTTAAAGGGAATATTAATTAACGTGCGCTTTCTGAATGGTCTAATATCAAGACTTATAAACTAGCTTTATTTTTCAACAGATACAACATCCACTACTCAGGGCGCAAACTAATTACAGTGAGAAATTTAACTCGATTTTAGCAATGATAAATATTTTGGTCGTGTCGGGAATCAAACCAGGTAACTCTAGCTAAGTTTTTGTGCATATAACCCTAATGGGTAGTAAGACGCGGTGCTAATAATAATAACTTAGCTAAGTTTGGCTTTCTCATGTTGGAACCATTTTATTTATATAATGATATCTTCAAGATAAGTATTTTATAATAATATAACTATTACAAACCGCTTCGGTAGTCATTGATCTAAAGGCGTCTATCGCAATAGACTGTACTGAAGATGATGACGATTACGTGATTATACGTGCCAGGCGGTGGATTTGAATCATCGTAACTCTTTTCGTTGTCGTTATAACCCAGCGATTTTAGTTTCATTTGTTGAATTTACTAAAAATTGATTAACTAAGGCAACGTTCCATGACGCCATGCTCTTCTGGGACGCAGATCTTTACAGATAGTTTAATATAAATTATCATCCCTAAAACGTCTTTAAATTTGCATACCTTTATTTATACTTAATTCGGAAAATACTTAATTATTCTTTAATTAGAATACCACGCAATTTTTTTTTTACAAAAATTACTTAGATATATTGAGATTTTCCAAACCGCGTCCTCACAAGCTAAGTTTCCACAAAGTGATGTTTTTCTTTTTTCTTTGTCAGAACTCTCCTTTCTTCCTCATTAGAGGACATTTTAAAAGCTGATTACAGAAAAATAATAGTACCATGAAATAAACACAGCGCTAGGGAAATAGAATGATATAAAGAGTATTTAAATAAAATAAAACAAAATGGCTGAGTAGATAGATAGAAAATTATACCGAAAGTAAAAATACATATTTAAATTTGGAAAAAGATGTGAAATATAAAAATTAGGATGATTAAAAAAAGGCTGGGTGATGGTGATTCAAATAATGGTTGGGTGTACTGAGGGGTGTTTTCTCTAAATGGTTTTCCACTTTATCTCCAAGCAAGTGCGGTGACACATCCTCTTAACTCAAATTTCCTAATATCTAATACAATAACATAAATAGTACAGCATATAGCCCGAACGGAAAGTAAGACAATAGTGACCAAACAAAATAAAATTTTATTACTATGCTATTTTGCTATTTCTTAGAGTACCAACAAAAACCAATAATCAATTTTAATGAAAACATGGCGAGAGTAATTTTTAAGGAAATGCAACCTCAAATTGAGGTTAGAAACTCCCAACCTTCACGTCATCGGCGAGCTGGTTTCATTCAAGTTTTACTTCTTTAACTGCCTGACCACCACTATGTATTTTAGGCGTATTAACAAGTTTTTCATTTTCCATCCACATACTCTAAGACACATACACAACAATTAGTGTTTATATGATTTCCATCCAATAAAATAAACTCGCACACAACTACTAAATTTAATAATAATACATATCTCTTTGGTGTAAACAACCCCATATTTTCAAAGACATCCTCTACTTATCGCTCCGCCCCTTCTTATCTCCGGGGACCTGCGCCACAAAGCCTGTTTCCATGTTCACCTGCCCCAGTTTGACCCCCCACCCCCTTTACCATTCAGGACGGTCAGGGTCATAGGGGAGAGATAAACTAGAGTCAACCCAATACAACCCCTTGTCCCTCCATGGCTCAAGGAAGGGCAAGAAGGAAAAATGTGTTTTAAGGGGAAGATCCTGGGGTAGGGGGTGGGTGGAAACCCAGTTTAACTACCTTGGGGACGGCCAAGGTTGAGAGCGACGACAACGCGAGAGTGAACCACCTGGGAGTTCTGGACAGAAGCGTCTGGACGCGTGCAACAATGGCAGCGTCCTTTGATGGACTTTGGTGGAGGGGAAAACCATATTGAGCTAACCATGGGCTGCTAGTCACGGGCTGCTGACCTCGAGTTGCAGGACTCAAGTTGAAGGCCTACAGTGGCAGGGCTTCAGATGCTGGCCTTGGGTTTCTGGCCTCGTGTTGTAAGCCTCAAGGTGAAGTCCTCAAGTTGCAGGGTTTGAGATGATAGCCTTGAATTTCAGGCCTTGGGTTGAAGGCCTCAAGTTGCAGGGATTGAGATGCTGGCCTTTGGTTTCTCGCCTGGGATTGTAAGCCCCAAGGTGTCAATTTTAACAATATTTTTAAGCTGAAAACTGGTAATAAATGTAGTATCTGGCAGAGAGAGGGAGGACATTCATTTCACAAGTCTAAAAGTTTAAGGTGCGTATGGTTTTTTTTTCTATTGCCTTATTTTACCAGCAGATTACTTATTTTTGCAAATCTATATTTCTAAAACGAACTTTTAGTTTTTATACACCCTCCACCCTAAATACATTTTTGAATCCTCCAACGAAGTTGGCCCCATCTAATTTAGTTTTCTAGTGATGGGGTTCAAAACCCAACTGAGTGTACTGTGATTTATTTTACTAAATTGTTTTATCACTTTCTCTCTCTAGGTGCAGATGTGTGTGCATTTAATGTGAAAATTTCCCTTTCTCATCCCTAGTTGGCTAATTAGATGCGAATATCCCGGAAATGTACTAATACGCGGTACAGAAATAAATTATTAGAACTATAACCTTGTTGGTAGGTAGGATGGCCGTTCGATAAGACCTTATTTCGCACCAGTTACCTAATGTAATGTAATGTAATGTAATATTTTTGTAGGATAAAAACCTCTAAGAATGGACTTTCTATTACCATTTTGAAAGGCCTTTATATTATCAAAGTTCCATCATACAGTCGGTAAATGGTACGAAATAAAGCCTTCTAGAACGTGCTTCCTACCAAAATTACGTTATAACAAACCACAATCTATCCCATTATTTCATATATTGTGTCGCCGACAGTTTATATTAGAACTAGAACTGACTATCAAAGAAACCATGGTTAAAATGTAGGCCTGTGATGTCAGATCTACTATCCAACAAGTGCTCAAACAAAATACTACTCTCAGGTGCAACACACTTTTTTTCTTTATTCCCAGTTTTTTTTTACCCTGCTCTTTACGTTGTTATTTTCAATGATGTTCCAAGGCAGCCCGTGTATTGGATGTTTGTGGGTTGAGGGTGGATCTCATGAAAGTTTCAGACCCATGGAGATGGGGCTGAAGTGGAAAGAGAGGGTGGTGGAGAAAGGGAGACCACACCGTCAATTGAAACTCACGTCCCCCTAGGGAGAGGCGAAAGTTGTATCATATCCTCGGGGAGCAGGTGAGATATGGGATTACAACACACATCCTCAGGAAACGTTGGCGGCGAGGAGGAGGGGGGGGGGGTTGCTCCTTTTCTCTCACTTTACTTCTCCCTTGAACACGTCATGGGCAGCAAATAGAGGATGAAATGAGGTCGATGACCTTGAGAGGAAAAACATTTTTGAAGCATCAAGTCTATCCAGTTGGTCTGAATCACAAACAAGGTTTTAAATCTGTGATCATCAGTAGCCCAATACAATATTGGATATATTTCTTTCCAAGCTGTTCATTTTACAATCTAAACAAAGTACAGAAACATCCACTAACAGGTTTACAGTACAATCGCCAGCTACAAAGGGCCTTTGTGGGTAATCGCTCCATGGATGTTATTGATCAGAAGAGAGATTATAATAACCCTAATTGGGCAAACATGGATAACAAGTACGAGGGTGGTAGTAAGTATTTCCAAAAAATCACAGCTCATACTAGGCCAAATTGGACTTAGGCCTGAACAACTTTTAAACATACATAGAAAATAGGTATAGATACAATAAAAACCACAGAAACCCCCCCCCTCCCCCACCTTAAGACCCATCTTAACTTGGAAGGGAGTAGTAAAATCAACACAAATATCAATTTAAATAAAATAAGCCAAGTAAGCAAATTTGGCTAAATAAGAATAATGCCCTCTCTGGGGTCTACGGAAAATGGAAGCAGGGTGACGTTAATTCGTCACTGTGTTAGGAAAAATTCAATTTCACTTTTAAAAACCTTACTATGGTGTGATTTTGAAGACCTTAGTTGCTCTTTAAAAAAAAAGAATCCCCTTAGTAATTTAAGGTGTCAAATTACAATACTAGTAAAACAAACTTGAACCAACCCTCTGATCATAAACAATTTCCTGCCACCAAATACATCATGAAACAATATATCTCCCGAGCTAAGCAATTTTGTCAACTTAACATATTTACTACACCAGAAATAAGCTACACAGCCAAAATGGATGTGAATTCGAGCTTCTTGGACTAGGGATGAAGGGAACCATGCTGCTACAGTGGCCGCTGTGGATCTCCGGAGAGGTCAACCACCATCTTTTCATCTACTGAGTCCAACATGACGAGGCCTAAGGAAAGATTTGGGTGAAAGAGGAACACTACATTCACGAATGTATGATTGATATGATGAAAAAATGCGTGGTTTACCATATGCGCATGCGCGAGAAGAAAACACAACTGATAAGCAAGCTCAGATCAACTTGAGATAATCTTATCACCAGGGTAAGCTAAACTTTCCTAGCGGTGCTACGCTCAAACCTCGAATGTGGTAGGGTATTTAAGAATTAAAATATAACTAACAGGTTAATGTGACTGAACAGGAACCAAAGACACCCCCTTTCCTAACATAACAAAAGGTATAGTCTTAGGATACATCAGACTATAGTTTAAAAATAATGTGAAGGAAACAGATATAAATATAAAAACATCTGCAACGGTGGGCACGCGGACAAATACGCTTGTCTCAGCTTGTCCTGTTTGCTGAGTTACAAACAAATACTTTATTTTTGTCATTTTGGTTAGTCGGATAACATAGAGGTTGAGGTTCATATCCTGGAAATGTGTTTTCAGATGTTTTCTTCCAGATAATTCCCCACGCTTTCTCCACACAAGACTAGCGATGAAGCCTAGAACTAGTTCATAGCACAAAGTAAGGCATTCACATTTCATCTACTTGCTTCGTTACAAGTCATGTTAAAAAAGCACGAGCTTCCTTTCACACAAAAACACAAGCTGAGGAAGCCTTTTGGAAAACCGATCGTCTTTAGAAAGAGAGAGAGAGAAAGAGGAAATATACAGAGTGGGACATGCATGCAAAAATGAGAGAAAAGGAAGAGGATAAATACATCGAGGAAAGGAAGTCAACTGACAAGACAGTCATGCAGATCGCGAAAGGGAGGCTTTCTTGCTTGCTTTGCAACTTCCGCAAAGATTCGGGGGCGACACAGACATGTATACAATACGTTACCCCCTCAACAAATCTCTCCGGCGTCTCTGTCCCACTCTAGCCAGCGCGCGTAGTCACTGGCAACGGTTTCCTCGCAGAACTTTCTCTCTCTCTATGTGTGTATATATGTATACACACACACACACAGAACTATGCAACATCCAACGAGCAAAATAATTCGACGTAGACGAGACAGACCGAAGACGCGTTCCTTTACATGAGAATGCTGGGTCTCTGGTTTTGGTGGTTTGTTTTCTTGAAAGCATTGGTAGAAGGAACGGTGTGGGAGTTGGGGGGAGGGGGAGGAGACTGTTCCTTTTCCTTGCACAAGTCAGAAAACAAATGAGAAGCGGAAAAACAATGACAACGAAGAAAAAGGGAGGGTAGAGGAAGAGAAGGGAGAACTCATTGCTGAATTTACAACGAAAAACGGATGAAGTGGGGGTGAGGGGAAGGTTTGGGGATTGAGAGAATGGTTCCCTTTTGGTTAGAAGATTCCGTAAATGAGTCTACCGCATCTAGAATTGTAGAGATCTGATGGGAATATCCCGAAGATAAAAGTTGTATCCATATTTGGTGGGTAGGAAACCATAATAAAGTGATGTTTTTATCGGTTAAATTTTCAGTTTTATGTTTCTTATGCTGGAATCGTAATAGATTCAATGTTAACGTAATGTGACGTTCACATAGTGTGTAGTTATGATTCACTTAACGTAAAGATGAAATAAACACGTGGGCAAAAAAATTAATATAAAACTATTTTTAATTAAGTTGTCCTTAAACATGGGGCCCGAGTATTTAAGACTAGATAAGCTTAAAATAGGCTATAGACTCATTTTCTTACGAAGAGCCTTCTGAAAATCTTGTATTCCTGTTGAATCCTACTTGAGAGTAGGTAAAAACAATAACGTGAAAACACCTTTATAGATGGCTCTTTGTAAGAAAATCAAATTATAATATATAATATAAATATACATATATTTATAATATATTATATGTATAGGTCTAATGGTCATCCACAAGCCTCGTAAGGCGGTTGAGGGGGGGAAGGGTAAGCTCTAATGTATACATAGTGCTACATGGGGAATAGGAGGGTAGGGCCTACATTACAGTGTAACGTAGCAGAGATCGTATACTTTCTAATGTTAAACAAGTAGTAGGCCTATTATTCTTTATGTTTTCACCGTTAATAAACATATTACTCTTTAAATATAACTTCTGATTCGGAGTCCTATTAAATCTAAATGTGAGAAGCCATGCAACACAGGTTGAGCGAGGGGGTAGAGCTATATGTCTACTTGGTGTTTGTTACATGGGGGGCCGAGGGTAAAATATATATAGGAAAAAGCTTTACGTTGCTTCTAGATGACCCCTTATTGGAGGTATACTCGACTTACCCTGAAAGGTAGAGCAGTCTTACCCTGACGAATAATTCAAGGTAAGATTGCAACCTTATAAGTAAACGAAGGGAATAAAATGAAGTTTAAGACGAGACCTCCAAGATTTGGCGTTGACAAACTAAACCATGAAAGGCGTCTGAATTCCATAAACAAGCAATCGAGATTATAATACCCGCGTTGACATGGCTCGCCATACTAATGTCTGGCAGGAAAGAGCTCCAACTATTCACTTCATGTAACGTGAACACCTACTCTAAAAAAGGTTTTTTTAACAACACTTATTACTATTCAGGTTACACGCATATATAATGACTACGCTAATGAGAAGGAAGGCCGAATTTATATGAGATGTAACTTCATTTACACTGAGGGAGCGTGGAAAACAATTTAGCAAACACCATCTTCAGTACTCTTGACCGAGAGTCTAGCCCCGATTTCCTCGTTCTCGGTAGCCTAGTCCAACACCATGCGGCCACCAAAGCAAGTCCTAAACAACTCCTAAGTTAAGTTAACGTGAAGGAAACGTTAGGTTACTTCAAGGAAATGTCAAGTTAACGTGAAGTAAACGTCAAGGAAACGTCAAGTTAACGTTAAGGAAACCTCAAGATAACGCCAAGGAAATTTAAAAACAAGAATAGAACATTTACGTGACACTTAGGCTGATATTGATTCCGGCACTAGTCCAGCAAAAATATTTGGTAATTGTACAGATTTGCATCATCAATGAAACACAAATTATTCAATACGTTTGGAAATTAATGACAGCTATTGCAGAACAAATAGAAATACGTAGCGAGGATGTTTTGTCGTGCTTTTGACAAAAGGGCAATTAAATACAATACACATTCACTATATTAAGGCCGCAATAACTGTATTTCACAGTTTTGATCAAAGCTGAAAATATAGAATGGCGTATTTGCACGCAGTTTAGACAACAGTTCTGGTCAAAAAAATAAAATAAAAACATTTGATAACAAATTTAGGTTGAAAGGCACACAAAATGAAAATAAAAAAGGGGCGAATGAAATAGCATTTCCGCAACGAATTGGGGATCGGTTTTCAAGAGTAAAATGACTTATGTGTTGGGAAGGGCGTAAGAGGGGGGTGGGTGTGTGTGGGGGGGGGG
>CABFVX010000288.1:64917-111713 GCA_902151425.1 Timema shepardi | reverse complement strand
GGGGGGGGGGACAAAGACCACATGAACAAAATATATTTCTTTCCATTATGTTTTTAGAAGCACAGAATAAAAATAAAAATTGGAACGTTTAGAATCGCGATGCGAGAAACAGGCTCACATCATGTTTCACAAAAATAGAGCCAGCCCAATATCGTTGGTCGGTTTGAAAGAAGGCCAGACTTTCGGGCAAATCATACGGTTTATTTCGTGCCCACCTCTGACATTCCCAAACGCCCATTTTCTCTTCAAAACCCCGTTTCCACCCTCAACTCTCATAACCCCTTTGTGGGAGAAACCTACATATCATGGAGAGGGAAAAAATAAATAAAAATGTAGTATTTTTTTTCTTTTTTTCTATTTCAGTGGACTTGGCTAGCATAAAGCACACGTGGAGCAACGAACCTGTGGTTATCAAACAACCCCCCTTCCTCCCACGACACCCCTCTTGTCCTTTTCTTCCACCCTCCTCCCCTCTAACAGCCGCCAGACCCTAACGTTCCTATTTTGAAGCTTTATAATTGAACGCCCTAAGGTTGTGATTAGTACAGAAAACTCTGTGAGGATGGTTTTGTTGTTGTTGGTTTGTTCGCTTTTCTTCTCTCTCTATTTCTGTTCTCTTCCCTTCTCTCTTACTGACAACGCCTACGCGCGAGCTATTTTTAGAAAGAGGGGTGGGCGTGAGGAGAGTAAATACTTCCCCCCCTCCTGCGCACAAAACAAAACTGCACAGTAAAGAAAAAAAAGTACACGTTAAATACATCAAATAAATAAAACAGATTTACTAAAAGAGTATTTTTGTAAACTAAGAAATATTAGAGAGATGAGTATATAACTTATTTGTAGTTATCGTTTTATCACCATAAAACATATTCAGGTTATAAAGACAGTCGATCTTTAAATAAACATAACAAAAATATGGTTTATTTTATTGATAAGGGTGGTTAGTCCTAAATTTAAGCTTCCTCCTCCTTATTTCTACTGGTGTTCAGGGTAGGCCTATATTGGAAGGTTATTATGAAATAGTGTAAACAATTGTTTAACACATGAGTTATTTAACGGTTTAACCTATGGGGTAGGAATAAGAGTAATAATAGGAACTGTCCCCTTATTGGCTTGGAGAGGGTATAGAAGAACCATGGGGACGATATTTCCCATGTGCAAACTGCCAAGAGTCGAGCCAACGTCCATTCATGAGAGTTCTAGAAAGATGCCAGACATGGCAGGTAGAAGACAGTTTCATATATTCACACTTCAAATAATCTGTTCTGCAGCTGTCACTTTTGACAGATAGTACCAATGGCAATCATATAGATATTAAAGTTATATTTGATCCATGTCGAGAGCAAACACATTTATCTTCCAAACAACTGTAAAACATCTTTATTTTTGTGGAGACCATTATTTAGGTACTTTATAAAAACAAAGCTTTTCTTATCCTTTAATATCACTTATTTGTTCACTTCTTAGCTCAGTCAGTAGTGAGTCTTCTTTTTTAGAAGGCTCTTAGTTTGATTCCCAAAAACTAAACACAAAAAAAAGTTGTATTACCGTACTCAATTTAGAAAGCAAAGTAACTGGATGGGTTTCTTCTTCTTTTTCTAAAATAGGTTTTTGTTTCACATAACCTAGGCAGATGGTTCAGAAAATATACTTTTAATGTCCACATTCAATAAAGTCCGTTTTAAGATGTTTAGCAATGCAAAATATTCAAAAGTGCCAAAAATAATGTTAATAAAAGTTCAAATATTAGAAAACATTATGAAAAAAGGAAGACTTGTTGAATATCTTAAATGTATAGACAAAAATATGCACTTTATCTCAAATTGTTAAGGTTATTAGTGGCATTATTTAAGGGTAAGGGGTGAGGAAGGTTGTTAATTCGAACTGTGTCTACATTAGCGTAGGAGTAGAAAGAAAGGAGGAAGGGGTGAAGGGGTGCGCACAAACTGTTTTTAGTGCGACTAGTCCTTGATTCAAGCATTTAAATCCCCAGTACAGTGAACCAAGTATAGTGTGAGTCTGATGCCTTAGATGGTGTGACCACTGGTTCTAGTTTTGGGGCGGTTCCTACTTAGAATAGGTGTACCCTGACGCTCGTATTCCTTAATCCAAGTTAAAATTAATAAACATTCTGATGCGCATACACATCCAAAGTTGTGTTTTTACATCTGGCAGCCAAGGAGGGAAATGTGTGAGAGGGAAGGAAGGAGGGAAGGGGGGAGAACTAAAACAAGTGAAGACGTTTAACGTTTATTTTCGCAGTCTCTGACTTCCCGTCTCAAGTTTTCTCGTACCAAATTGTTGACTTAATTTCTATTCAAGCGATTTCGTGGAAAGGCAATCAAGCGATCTTTGTTTCTTCTGGAGATTACAACCAAAATAAAATATAAAAAATAAAATAAAGCTTTCAATGTGGGCCAACTGCTCGGCTTATAAACAATGCCAGTAATCTTCGCCATGTTTTGCCTCTACCTGTAATTTATTAAGATGGCCGCGTACCGTAAACCTCTAGAAATCATTTGTTATTCAAGAAGAGGTTTGTTTATTTCATAATAAGGTTCGTGCCAAAATGGAGGTGAGCGTTATCAACATGTCCTTATAGGATTAAAAACTTTACGTTATGACTTCTAGAACTTAAAAGTATATAATATAATAAAAAGATCAAATTATATCATTTTCGATGACTTTTCACGTGAACTGAAGCAGTTCTGAGATCAAAGTCAATGTTGAGAAACGTAGAACTAGCCTTTCTCTAACAAATAAAGTCATTTTCTGAACAGTCACAAAAAAAATCCAAGATAATCGAGGATTGTTTTAGGGGTTTTAAAAGCTTCAAAACTGCTACAATTATAAGAAACACAGTCCTAAGTCATGGTACATGTCAAGTATCATACTGCCCGTTCGGATTGTTCGTCAGTCAGATCATTTCCGTCTAGGATCACAGGAAGAAAGTATTGTGAAAATACTCGCATGTAAAAAGAATACAAACAAAATTTAGTGGGAAAAATTACTACTTAAGACTGCCCAATACAGGGACTTGAACCCTATCCTCTTAGATCCGAGTTTGGTGCGTTGGCACTAAGGGGAAGTGCTTGACTATAGGCTAGAAAAAATAAAGTTTGTCAAACACAAATAAATGGTTATTTGCGAACATTGTTGACCACGTGACACTTACATTCCTGTGCTCAAATCATTCTGCACGATACATATGCACATAAACTTTTTTTTTCCATTTCTGTCTATTTGGCTCTTATTTTTCCATCTCCTCCATTCCACCATTTTTAACTGCCATAAACATTTCCAAACCCACAAAACATAAACTTGTTCCAGAAACTTGTATACACAGACAAGGCCAGCCCCCTTTCATCCATTGATGGACCTACAGTGCTTGGGCCAATGCAACGAGACACACCTGCTTCCAGCTACAAAAAACAAACAAAAATAAAACACGAACAGGGCGGCCATCCCCTCCCAACAACCCAAGGAAGACATTATTGGACCGTGATGCACTCTACGAGTTAGAGACTCACTACTGCTAGATGAGGCACAACTAGCCACTGTCATTGATACTGATAGTTTGAGCTGTGTTGTAATTTGACCCACTGCAGCTGAAAAACACATACAAACTAGACAAACACATACAAAGCTACCCCAACCTTGCTGAATCAACCCTTATATTGTTGTGACGTCATTTTACCCACTTCAGGTGCACTTATTTAAACAACCTAGCCCATTTCTATACCTAAGATTAAGCCATTAATTAGTGTTAGATGTTAGGAATAATACATATAAAAAATAGAAAGCATTAGTGGTTATATAACTTTTCACATTCTCGTCTAAAGATAAAGTATTGTAATCGTGACCATTTTCAATCTCGATATTAGTATGATGATGAATATTCACGTTTTATGAGACCTTGAATCGAACAATAATGGACTTTAGAACGAATGTATGTCTCCATATATGTCTATCTGACTGTCCAGACCACAGATCTGATTTTTTTTTATGAATTTTGTTAAAACTTGATATTTAGATGTTATAGGATAATGCCTTGAGACAGTTTTTAATTTATACTAATCCTTAATATAGTTGTAGTTTTCTGGTAAGCTATATTATTGAATTACAAATTATTCTTTAATCGCTTAAACGATTATGTTTAAAATGGATACATAGAGAGTGTTTGGTATAGTAAATAAACCATTTTAGCTTATACTTTGGGGGAGTGGGGCGGAATTCGTTTAAGGGTATTTTACTGATGAGTGATGACTTTTATTTTAAATGTTTTAAAAACAGTTCTTACTATTTGGTTCAAAATAGGTAGTCTTTCTGGTACGTTTGCTACATGTGCATAGTTTTATATATATATTGTTCTTTAAAAAAATCATTTAATAGTAGTTTACTGATAACCGATTTTTAAAATGTTATAGTTATTTTTGACAATTAAGCTTTAGTGTATAAATTAAGACTGTTTATTGTGATTAACAAGATTATGTGTTTGTTTTTCTGAGTAAAACTTACTTAAGGTTAGTTTACTAAAATTGTATTTTCAAAAAATGTATTTCAAGCTAACTTATCTTATCCAAGAAAATTGTGCAAATGTGTCTTACTATTAATTTTAAAGGTGGGTAAATCCGGTCACTAGATAGAAAGAGCAAATAAAGATAATGGCGATTCATCATTACCAAGGCCTGGGTTTTGATGACATGTCATCTTTCTGTTGCTAATCACAGACCATGCTGTCCATCACTGGCCATGATTCGTTCACCTTAAGGAAACATTTACCATCAGTCCTTGGTACAGTAGTAGGAACCATGTGAATGCATCAATGCAGGTCTAACCTCCGACCTTATGACTTCCTAACCACTCTTAACGGAGCCTAGCTCCAATCATCTGACCATCCAATCACTCTTAAGGGAGCCTAGCTCCTATCAACAGATCTACCAACCACTCTTAACGGAGCTGAATTCGTAAGAAACCGTTAGTTAATTGTTAAAATGATATCACATTCTTAGAATCGTTTTACGTAGACAATAGTTTTTCCTAAAAGTCAACCACGTGTTATGTTAATTGGGATCTCATGAGTTTCGCTAATGAAAGAAAGGATTAAAGTACCCTTAAGGACTGTAACCACATTTTACAAAATGGGATGAGACATTCCTTTAGTAAATTCCCACACAACATCGGAGGGTGGGGGAGGGGTAGAGGAGGCAAATAATTCCCATGTATACATTCTTTCCTTTTAGACATCCGTTTTATTAAATAAAACGCCTCAAGTTCTTCCCCTCACTTATCACCCACCTCTCCTCTTTCTATAAATCATTCCTTAGGACTATGAAAATTGCAGGTTTCTCTGCACNNNCCCCCCCCCCATTTTTAACTCTACGTCTAATGCACCGGCGGCCATTTTCACCGACCGGAACGGAGGCTGCGTGCGAAAGAGACTGTACGAACCACATCGGGGTCTGCCATCTTGTACTTATCCACCGTGGTGGGTGACATAGGTTCACTGAGCTGCCAAATCATTCACAGGCTGAGACGGGCGCTTATATTGCGCTACTGTACGTAAAATAATGTTAGAATCAGGAAAATATGTAATTACATATTATAATTATGCCCAATGGAAAAGTGAAGTGTCGGTGGATTAGATTGGGGCTGTAATTTCAGTTTTATTCTTACATATTTTACTGAACAAAACACATTATTGAAGATAATAAATAAAATTATATATGTTGAGTTTTTATTAGTCATGGTATTATTTGAGAAAATACATTTAAATTAAGTGTCACTCTGCAGTCTACTTTCACAAAGGAATGTATCAAATGAGGGGATGGCAGCGAGCAAAGTTCAAGTCAGGTGTGTTGGGTCGTCAGGGAGAAACACAGTTCCTGCAACGTAGCTTTGTGTCTGACGTTTCTCATGGGTGAAAATTCGGCGTTGCCAAATAGTGGTCTCAGCAGCACGTGTCTCACACGGCGTGTCAGTTTGTAAACACAAGTCGACAAGTTGTAGAAATGATAATTCCTGGACGTATCCCGTCGTTTTTTGGTTGGTAAATGGCTATTAAGTGGTGAAGCAGAAAACAAATGACGAAAACCAAACCAAAAATCAATCCATAAAATGTAATTTGAAGTAGGTAACAATAGCACGGTGCGTAGAACGATGTTTTAAAAAGAAAAGAAAAAACACCAACCTTGTCTATTGTGATAATAATACCAGCCAGTATGTCAAGATCAAACATTTAACCTTGGACCAAAAAAAGGAATACTAGGAAACTGACTGAAAAATCTGGATTGGTCTGACGTTCAATTGTTTTCAGAGAGCAGCAGTGGAGCAAGAAGACATAGCATCTACTGTCAACCAAGCAAATTTTCCAAAAATTCCAGATGAAAAACCTTCACACACAGATTGTAATCCAACCCCCAATTCTGACTCAACGTTTATTTCGACCGAGGGGTTACTCAATGTTACATTATTTTAACTTATTTAGCTACATACTTAATGTATAATACATCTTTTGTAGGCGAATAGAACATAAAATTCTGGGCTCTATAATCATGAGAGCCGTGCAATAGTAGGTACAGTTGATTCAGGAAATGTTTTGATATATGTAGACTACTTGTATAAAGGCTACTAAAATTAATTGTATGACACATCATACAAATTTTCCCTTTTTCTCATATAGTCTATTATAGTTTGATTTTCATAAACCAGATATCAGTCAACTACCACATATTTAAACTCATAAAAACAAACATATAATTTTTATAGTCACACAAAAAAAATATTCAGAGATTTTTGAACTAAATTGCTATGGTTGTTTATGAAGAATTTCAAATTTTCCAAAATTAAACTTTATTAAACTATTCTTAAATTTTGGCCTAGAATCCAAATCACGATTTTGCATCAAGGTATAGTAGTATAACATGTACAGATAGAATGGTAAGATCTTCTCTTTTGAGTTTGAGGGCACATAAAAGTCATGAGCCATCAGAGCCAAGTTCATCATTTTTCACGATATTAATTATTTAGTCCATATATATATATATATATATATACATATATGATAAAGTAAAGATTTATTTTGTGTTCATCCACTTCGCAAATATGTTTGGTCACTTTGACAAAATTTACACTGCTTGTCGAAAGTTTCAAAATCGAATTGGATGAATATGGAACTAACTACCCGTCCGAAATATTCACATATTATATTAATATGGTTAAAATTCGAAACGTATAATTTTGGAAGAAATGTATCTGCATTTTCATGGAGTGAAAGTGTAGAAAGCATCAAGGGGATAAACATTTTAGTACACCCGAACAAGTTTTGAGTACCAACTTTCTCGTCACAAGCAAACAAGATCCGAATGACGACTACGTTCATAAGACAACAATTACAGATTGTGTTATAGGGACAATTTACCAAAGTTTAAAGTGAACATATTAACCTATATTAAAGTCCAAGCGTTGTTTGTATTTATTTATTAACCAACAATTATATTTTTTACTCTCAAGGACTATAAACAAAATTGCTTTAAACAAACACATACCCCTCTCTACTTCTATATTCGCTCACTTTGGCTATCTATGTGTATTCCCTCATCCTATGTATGACCTCGAATGAATCGATTTAAGGGCACCGCTTATTTGAAAGGAAATATATTTAAATTGCCGTATATCTTTTGGGCAGAGCAGTAAGTTTCTAAGCCACTATATTAACTTCCTGTTGTGACCCCATTAAAAATAACTTTGTTAGAGAAAATATAGAAAACCTTTTCTCATTATTTGCTCTAATGTCATAATTATAACATTTCATGTGATAAGGCCTTTAAATTAAGCTATTTTATCTTTTCACTCGTTTTTTTTAAGGTTTTTAACTATATTGGAATATGATTATAAATTTCACCCCAATTTTGGCATGAACCTTATTTTGAAATTTAAAAAAAAACTTAATTAATGTGGGATTTTTGGACATCTGCAACCCATTTCAGCATTCCTGTAGGTGATCTCCTTAAAGCCTAAAGCTCTGAGTCAACAAGAGAGCAACTATACCAGCAATAAAATATTAGGATGGCTAAGTTTTTTTAATACTGTAAGATAAGCACTTGAGCTCAAACAATATTTCCACCAATATAATATTTCATTAACGTGACATTATCGAACGTGCAAGTCCTGAGCATAGAGTGAAGATATGCCTCCTCTTCAACTGACGTAGATAACTACACCTTGACTTACAACAGGGGGTCCACAATGTAAACTCTAGAGTAACAAGGTCCCGCCTCAAGGTCAGAGTTTGACGGCAAAGTTAAATGAGGTGTGCCAAACCAGAGGCGGACGGGTTTTCTTTCAAAATAACTACCCCCTCTTCTCTTTTTCACCCTAAAGTTGTGTGTCGGCCATGTTGGTGAGGTGGTAGGGGGGAAAGAGCCGTGACGCAAGAGCGTCGTGTGGGGACGCCGATAAGCCCAGCACTCTGTCAGCGGTGACGTTATCAGACGACGCTGCTGCAGGTTTTCCTCGCCTCAACTCAACCCTCTCCCTCCTCCCCTCCCAGCCAACATGGCGGAGGGCGCAACCCTCAACGCTAGAGCTGGTTGTCTAGTACACGGTAGGATTCTAAGCTCGAAGCGTGTTTAGCGTGTGAACTCCGTGTCTACTTTGCTAAACATGGGACCACAATAGAATTGCCATAAGAGTAATCTTAAGTGACCATTCCCACAGTGGTGAGCTATTGGTCGGAGAATTGGGTGCTGTGTCTATTCGAGAAAAGTTAATTTGTTGGCATATTACGTCGTTTCTGGGAGTTTTATATATATATACACACACACACACACATATATATATATATATATATATATAAGCCAAGCAATATATATATATATAAGCCAAGCAATATTTTATGAAGCTTATTGCTTTAGGCAGCCATGGTAAATTTTGACATTCGACTCTTAATTGGGAGTCTCGGTCTCAAACTCCAACCAAATGAAATGCACTAAAATGCATTTTAGATCCTTTTAAATCCATAATTCATCTAAAAATCGACATTCCCCAAACCCCCTATCTACCCACGGCACCTTTTTATTTCAACATTGTAGGGCTACGTTCTATCGGAGACACTTTCTAACCCAAGGTATGATAATAGAATGATAATTTGGTTAAAATGTTGACATTAGAGCCCCAAATTTGATTCCCAGGGAGGGTAAAAATGTAATCACTTTAAATCTGTTTCCAGTGTTAGTTTACTGTGGGGGCTGTGGTGCTTGTGTTTATTCTTGAACTAACAGAAGTAACCGACGTTTCCTGGGGTAGCCACGCATTAAATTGCGGGAGCAACGATTTTTTTTCCCCTTAAAACAGACAAAAAATCTTCACTTTAGTTCTTCCGACTGGGTTTTTAATAAATTCTAAAAAACCTAATCTAAAATTTAAAATTCCGGCCTCAAGGGTGCACATGCTTGTGACAAGGAGCTAATAATTTTAAAATTTCCGACCTCTACGTTTGATTAATATCGCGCAACGCTCATGACAGACACAAAAACTCTTCATTTTATTAATATAGAATAATTTGAAAAGAGTAAGAATTATTAATGTCGTGCACATGTGGAAATATGAATAAATGCGCCTCCATTCAGTTATAGAGAGGATGGGGTGAACCCCATTGTTGAGAAACAACCATTGCCAACAGTGCATACTGGTTGGAAAAGAACCCCAGGCTGCTAAGTAGAGCCTGTCACACTATCCGTAAGAACAACTCTGCTATTACTACGAGCCATCGATACTAATCCCCATATTTTTTATTTATTTATGTTAAAGCTGCATCAGTAATTTGTCGACTAAGGTGTAAGACTCTTCTACTCTAGTTTGTCTAAGTTTAGGCTCGAATCTTAGTGGGGTGTATTGAGGATGATTTTCTCCTAAATAGTTTTCCATTCTCCCTCCATGCCTATGTGGGTACATTTTCTTTAATTTATCTTTCACGCACCTTTTACATGAGAGTAATTAATGAAGATAGCTCAGACGGGCAGAAAGACAAAGCGAAAATAAGTACACAAAAGTCTGGCCCGCGTCTCATAGGATTGCTAGTTTTGTACCCCCCTGTAGCGCACCCCAGCCCCCCCACCCCCGGACAATTGGGAGCCGCGGGTTCTCGTGTAAGGGTACCAGATAGCAGCACTGGAGATGTTGATTGATGCCGAGGAAAGAGAGAGGGCAAGCCGCATGAATACCATTTTCGTCGGGCCAAGGCACACGGATCTCTACCCCTTCCCCTCCTTCACACAACCCCCGCATGCATAATGGCTGCAGTCAACGGCGTCGTTAACCACTCACCCACTCCGTCGAAGCAACACCAATTTGAATTTTTACCCCCACTAGGAGGAGAGAAACGGAATAAAAAACAACACAAGTTTCCCTTACATTCCATCGAGGGAAAGCGTAGTCTACATTTTTTTCTTATATTGCAAACAACTTTAAAGGTTTGGAATAACAAACGTGGAAGATGCTTCAATGATTTATAATGGGGGGTGTTTTAGAGCCCTTTATTTTACATAGAATTTCCTCCCAAAAAAGTGTAATTCTATATTAATATATCCTAATATTTGTAATTTTTAAATAACTATTAAAATATTTTTGAACTATCATAAAATGTATCAAATCATAATGTTTACTGACAAAAATACAATATTGAAAGACGTCTTAAGTCACCAAAAATAAAATTACGATTAGAATTACAGTTTTTATTACACTCACATAGGTCAAGATATTGTATTTTGATTGGCACTTTTCACTTAACATTTTCAAAGTAACATTTTAAAAGAGATTAAGATAACACACAATAATAAACTACTAAAATAGATTTTTAAAGCATCATTACAGCTATTTATTTATTTGGATTACTGAAACGTGCACTTTCTATACAAGCTAATTTTATGCTCACTATTTAAAAACCTAGTTCTTGAAGATACACAACACCCAGTCCCCCGGTTTATTAATACATTACCACAAAATGGTAAGCCCTAATTTCCTCGATGATATTTTTGGAAATTCTGGGAATCGAGCCCGGACTGCTTAGCTATGGATATAGACGTATTACCAACTGATCTAATATGATTGTCGTTGAGGGCTCATTATACATATGATGTTGCCTTTCCCATCCCGTTTCCAAACAAATACGGGTATGTTTCCCTTAAACTCCTCAGCCGTTAATAACCTCAGTATTAAAACGTATGAAAAAACATGATAAGGTGCTCATTATAATATATTTATTAATCTATGTATTTATTACATTTATTATTGTTTGTAGCCAGTTTAATGGACCGTAAATTTCACAATCCAAGCTGGCAAAGTAGAAAAAAGGCGTTAATTTGAAATAAAGATCTTTACGTTAAAAAGCGTTATATATTTAATTTTGAAAAACGACCCCTGAACATGGAGATTGAACCCATGACTCTTGGCTTAGGGCAAGCATGCTCTAACATTGACCTGTCCATAATTCTTACCATGCTCAACACTGTCTTAAACTAGAAGTGAAGGATGACCCTGAGCACGGGATGTAGCCTGGATAGTTCAATGGTAGAGCAATGGAATGCAAATGTAGGGCTCCAGAGTTCGATTCCCGGGTCCTGGTGTCATTTTCCAAATTTACTAGTTTGATACCTGATACCTTTGTATACGTAACCTAAAGATAATTTACATCTTATAAGTTATAAGCTTCGATATCTATGTACGTTTAGCTGGTAAGGCACTAGCTTTCTGCCATGTTAAAAATAAAGTATATTTATTTGTTAAGCAATACGCACTTTTTAAACGTGGCTTTGTAATCAATTAAACACAATCTCACCAAATTAAATGTCAACTCTTTGAAGTAGAAACCAACTGGCTTTATGTGATGTTATTCAAACTAAAAGTGTGAAACCATACGCGTGGAAACCTCTCTTCTACTTTCTTTTTTTCCTTTCCCTAAGAATAAGCTGCCCCTAAATTGGCTGCAGCACTTAGGGGGCCAAGTGCATTGCTGGTTGCTTGTCTATAGGCGTAGTCACAGCTATTCGTCATGTCTGCTGAATAGCGAGGATAGCGCAAGGACGGGATGGGTTGCTCTCGGACAAACCAAAAGAAAAGAAGAACAGTTATACATTTTTTTTACCCCATACACTTGTCCTCCAAAAAAGCTTTTGTGTCCTTTCTGGCTCATCTTCCTCGAAACCACCCCAACAAACTTTTTTTAACGAAAAAAGTGAGGCGATGTTGAAGAGGGGCTGGTAGGGGCAGTCCCAATGGAACCTTGACAGCAGGGATGAAGTAGGGGTAAAGGGGGTAAAAATGTTGTTATTTATAGCCCCCATGTTCCATCAGCTGTTGAGAGGAGATTAATGATAGGTACAGGAGACGCTATATATTTCTCTCCATTTTTTCCCCTCCCAAATCCCTCGTTCCTTCGCATATCACAAGTTCCGTTTCAAAACATCTTGGAAAATTTGATTCAGTTGTGCAAATAAAAAAGGAACCAAACTAGTTCATCTTAGGAAAACAAAAATGTCCGTAAAGCAGCACATCGATGATTGTAGTATTTTTAACCCACTGATTAGTAGTTAGTGTGCGAGGGAAGGAGGCGCGAGTTAAAGTCAACAATTTGTCAGTTTTTATAACATTTCTTTCTGCACACAAATAAATACAAACATTACTTCAGTAGTTAAATTTAATTTGATCTAATCATCTCAACATTTCCTCAATGTCCGTCACGGGCATTCTAGGATTTGAGGGCAACTTTTTATTTTTATTTCAAAAGTTTCTCAATAAATTCCATTATGTTCATGACAAAATTCAATAAATGTACAAAGCGTAAAAAAAATCAAACTATAAGTGTTCAATAAATTGCCGTTTTATTATAAAAACATGCAAACATATAGGATTTAGCTAATATTTTCTTCCGTCCCCCATATAACCAACCCAGGTTCGAAACCACGACCATCCCATCAAAATAAATCCAGACTAAAAGAGGCTCAGCTCATTCTCCACGTGTTTACAGATGTGGCTGATTTTTAGTATTTAAAAAACCAGGGCAGGATTAAGGAGGGAGCCATGGCCCTGGCCCCACTTACAATTATTTTATCTAAACTGCTATACATTATAGTTTATAAAAAAAAGTTATTTGAAAGTGCACCAAAGGGGTAGTATATTCGAGCATAACCAAACGCTTCCGCACACTCAGGGAGTCAAACCGGAAAATATACAGTAGATGGAATTATTAATTAGTTTTAAGGAACCAAAACCGGTAAATACGTGATTAAAATAAATTATATTAAATTTGGAATTGTAATCAGAGCCTATAATTATTATATATTATATAATGATCTAATCAGTTCTTAAAGGTTCTAACCTGTAAAACCTATTATAAATAATTGCATTTTATACCCTTCTTTCTGTTAGTTCTAATTTGAATAGTTTTCCTTATTACTTATTTTTAAAAAAGGTTATGGAACTCCACATTTATCAAGTGGCCGCCAGCCCCGAATTATTTGATCCGGAACCGAAAAAGACTGTTGAAAGGCACAATTTAGCTCTCCTGTGTCTTCAAAAAGAATGATTGCAGACGTGATTTTATACTACAGCTACCATGAAATAATTGGCTTTATCACACAATTGAAACGAGACCTAGGACGTGATATATTTAAATATGGTGAAGGTATATTATATTTGTATTTTCACATTTGGGTAAAATTAAATAATTTAAAATTTGTTTTGATAGTTTATATTTCTTTCCTCATATGTATGAGTGTATGAACTATAATTCGCAATTCATTGAGATAAAACTGTCTTAAGTTTTAAGCTAAAAAAAATAAGAAAAGAAAGATAACTACAGCGAGTGAAAAGAGAACAGTACTAACTGTGAAACCTATAGAGTAGAAAGAAATGGTGAGTGTCCTGCATAGCAATTTAAGGGTGAAACGCTCTCTATACCCAATATCACCCCTGAGGAAACCGCAGGTTTTGTGGAGGAAACTTTATCTCTGCTCTCTCTAAGTTAACTGTTGCCAAATCTCCTAGCTTTTATTCATATCTAAAGGTGTGGTCTGGGGTAAGAAGGAGCTACTGGCAACAACAACAACGAACCAGGGTTACGAAATTTGTCTTATATTAAAAGGAAGATTGACCGCACGGAAACAAGAAATTGACAACGCTGTTTCCCAATAGAAACAATGAGATTTCCCCAGAGGTGATATCCAGTGTAGAAGTCTGTGCGTTGTGTGTGTTCGGGGTTCTCTCAGCAAGATCATTAGTAACACCCCCCACCCCCCTGAGTTTTGACTCTCCCACTCCCTCCTTTACCTCTTCATCGCTCAGACATGTCATCAGTGACGAAAACCTGTCAGGTGGAACATTGACAGCTCCGCGATGACCCCCTTACCCGCCCTTGAGGTGACGGAAGAGGTAGTCCTTCCGACTATTTACAAGTTGTCATCACCGCCGTTACATCTTCTTGTTCCTACCACTCGACCTGGACTCATGAATCATGATCAACCGCATTAAATGTGACGCAAAGTCGTGCGTGTTCAACAAAACATTATTGAAAAACTACTTGAACATAATCCGCTTTAGAATAGAAATAAATCGGTGAACAACTTTCTCACCACACGCATCGGTGACCGCAAGGTCCAAGACGCCATTTTCACAACAGAGTGGACTGTTGGTGACAGTAAGATCAGGGTTTAAATCCCAGTTGGGTTTTCTCTGTGGTGTTCCCACAATTCTTCACCCTCCTTGCCTTTCACACAAATGCGGGTATACCTTCTAGCAATCCTACCTTACTCACCCCTGCCCCATAAGTTTAAATGTGCGGCTATCCAGAAAGGTAATGAGATGCTATCCGTAAAACGAAACACTGTCACGCTAGTCTTTAGAGATAATGGCAATGTAAAGAAAAACAGATATTTCCAAACAAAGGAAACGAAAATAGATCATCCATGAATATGTTTTCAAATTTAAAATTAACTTTTCCTCTCCCCATCTCTTTTTTTTCTCTTCAAATTATAATATTTGTAAGTACTTTATCTGAAATAAGTGGTGTTTGTGATGTGATGAACCACACATGTGAACTACTATACCCCTGTTAAGTATGTCTGTCTGCGCATATGGCCAGCATTGGATTCAAATCGTTGCGTTACTGGAAATTATAATTAGGACTAAGTTCTTCCTTTAACTTTAAATAAGATAAAACAGTAAATATATAATGTGAATAAACAGTATTAGTTATTAGTTGCTGCTCGTTTGTAAGTTGAAGGAGGCACGTATGAGTTGGATAATCATGATGATAAAAATTAAATCTTGTCTGGAGAGGAAATGAAGCCAAACACACTGGTGCAGCTCCGCCAGGTTCTGTATGTCCACAAGTACAGTGTATGAGAGTCCAATTTTCAAAGGTAAAGCCTTATCCGACAAATACAAACGTCACGTAAATCACTTTTATATAGTCATACGTCAAGTCATGTGTTCTGCAGGTGTTACTTTTAATAGATATTTTAAATGTATATAAAATAAAATAACACTAATAATATTGTAAATTGTAAATTGTCAATTGTCAATTTTGTCCGTAAAAAAGCCTATGTTGTATTTTCTCAAAGGTCCTTTCAATGAAAAATTGTCTGTATTTCGAGGTCCACTAGGTTTACACACACACACACACACACACACACTAGTGTGGCCGGTATGACAGCGCGCTCTACTATCTAGCAGGGCTTAGTCGCGGGCCCTTGGGCTAAAAGAGAGGAAGGGTTCCCAGGTGTGGCCGGGATTTACTCCTGAGCCTCCCCTCGGCTTTATTACCACCCCCCTTTCCCCCCAACCTCCCGACACAAGGACAGCTCTGGAGGGTTTTATAGTAAATACCAGGGAAAACAAATGGAGCTCATGTGGCCCCTACCAACCTTACAAAAAGAAGAGGATGAGAAAAGGAGGGCTTGTGTACAATGGACACAAGTTTTTTTATCAAACAAAAACACACATTTTTACTGATTTTGATAAGGAAGCCAGAGAGATTTGAACGTTCGAGGGCAGATATATATATAACCATTGAAAAACTAGGATATGGTAGAAAAAACTTTCAAATAAATACTAATTGAACAAAATATCCTAAGCGTACTCATACTTTAAAATAAACCCACTCAGGGCTGCCAATATGGCAATATTTTTGCATAAAAATATTGACCGGGACTACCCAAATAAACAAATTTTTAAAATTATACTTTCAAAGTTTTGATAAACTGATGTCCTAAATGTATTCCAATTTTTAAAAACAATAACAAATTAAGATGGTTTCCAATAAATGACTAACTACTTTTATTAATAGTTTCTTAGCCCAGTCTTGTTTATTTCACACTCCCGAAGAAACGGCTGAGTTGAACAAAATCATAATCCACCGTCCGTTTTAATGTCTCGTACTAATCGCGTAAGTGTTTCACATTAATAAGGAAGGCGACAAGGATGAGGGGGGAGGAGAAGGTAACATTTCAGGCACTTAGATCCACGTAAGACAGTCACGTGACAGTAATTACAAAAGGGGAAGAAGGCAAAGGTGGAGGGTTAGGGGTAGGGGTAACATCAACAACAACCAAAAGAAGGGAAAATGGATGTCGTTAAAATGGAATCTCCATGGTAACGAATTTTAATTAAGATTTGCAAGAAGTCTTGGTATGAAGCAGGATACTAAGAGGGGCAGAAAAAAAATGGTAAGGGGTTTAAATTGTGTCAGTCCTTGATGTAAAAATTATACGACTTGCAAGTCAAAGATAAATAACTAGGAAGGCGGGCGCGGAGAAAATATGAACTCATTCGATCTAAATCACAGCCTATAGGGTGGGGAACAAACTATATTATGTTGCAACCTAACGATGGATACTCTAGTTAGTTAGTTAGTTAGTTAGTTCTCAAATATAATTAAAAAATATACTTTGTCAAATAATATCGATCAAAGGAAATGGTATTTTGTGCTAAACTCAAACTAAACAAGATCGTTTAAATTAATAAATCCGGGTTTTTTCCGTCTCATCATTGGGATCTAAAAACCAAAACCACTTTGTTTGATACACAAGACTAGCAACCATTGCTACTTTTTGTTATTATAAGGTAAATTTAAAAAATATTAGTCTTGTATGTTTTAAAGTGTCAAATGGTTATGCTTTATTTACTATAAACTAGCTGTGTACCCGTTATTCTTGCGGGGAGTTTATAAAATAGCTCTCTTATTTTAAGTATATAAAATAAACAACAGGGAATAGTAACCTAATCTCAAATTATGTTTAAATACTAATACTTTATTGGTTTAAATTGTGATACAAAAGGCGAAAGTAGTTATTGTCAAAATAAAGATATAAAATGAACATGTTCTAAAAGATTACATTTCCTTTGAAGATTAATTTAAAACTTCTCTATCCAAAATACTTTGAACTCTTGCATGTTATTGTTAGCGTTCATAAAAAACGAAAAAGTTTCTCACGGCACAAATAGTTGGTTGTTTAAGTGTTGTAATTAAATTAAATCAAAATAATTTTAGCATTATTTTACCGCATCCACCCCGTTCAAACATTTCACCCCTTTAGCCCTTTCTACCCATTTTACTCATTTGACTTATTTTGCCCTTTTGACACGGTTTACATCCTTTTAAAAATTTTATCCTAAAATAATAACAATTTTGCGCTGCTTTCCCTTGCTGCCTTATTTACCCTTTTTGCCTTCTTTAACCTTTACACCCCAATACGCTGTTTACCCTTTTCCCCCTATTTACCTATTTTGAGGATCTTTAATATGTTTTAAATTTTTTATTACTTTTATCCTTTATACCCTTTTAATTTTTCATTATTTATTTTATATCATTTTACGTTTTTGGTATTTTTGACCATTTCCGACCTTTTATTATTTATTATATGGAAGATAGCAACGCTATACAATTAAGTTTATATGAAAGGAGAAGCTTGAGGGATGAATTATAATAATATCTCGATTATAATCAAATAAACTGAGAAATGAATCTGTCTTAAAATATAAATGACCAATGACCTTGAGCACGGAAGGATCCCTGGATAGCTCTGTGATAAAACATTGGCGAGCTTGTAATGATATTGGTTTGGATTAATCTAAATTATGTAAAAAGTCATGGATGAAGGTAATTTTTCTTTAAAGTAATATATGTAGAGTATCCTTTTAAGATTCATCCATGAAGAAACATGCGCTTCTTAGAAACAATGTGTAAAGGATTTCACCACTAAAATATATTTTTATACCATCTTTCTTGTTAAAAGAATAACTGCGTCAATTCTTGTTAAAAGGAACATCTTCATAGTATTTGGCAGAAGATGCCATTTTTCTATACCAATAAGAGGCTAGCCTTCACAAAACCTGTCACCAGGACTCTATTAGTTAGAATTTACACTGTTGATGAGGGGAGAGAAAAGCAAGGGGTATGCTATATATTAACCATTGTGAGTATGTTTAAAGCATCTCCGGGATCCAAACATCTACACCGAGATCTCGCCCATGCACAAGTCAGTCTAACATAGTATAATATAAATCACATCAATATCACAAGTGTGCAGTGATATAAAACATTTAATTGAAATATGTATGGTGTAATTTAAATAAACCGTGTGTGAAATAACAGCCATCAACATTTCTCTTTCTTCAATTTTATTAATATACCGATTTAATTAGTACTCGAACACGGGGCTATAGACAGCCGGTTATTGAAACGGTATCTTTTCCACACAGTGGTGATAGGCGCTCGATCACGGAGCTTTATACAACCTATAAATCATCACAGCATTTATATATCAAGGAATTAATCCGTAGTGTTTCAATCGACACTCAATGCGGGGTGATTGATCACATAGTGTTACAATTGACGCCCAAAAAGAGGCGCGATTCATCGATAGTATTACAAGCTAAGCCAAAGGTCCCGGGCTCGATTCAAGTGTCCAGGTGTTATATTACAATCTATTCGAATAACTGCCTGGTCCAGTTATGGAGAAATATTTTAGGATAAAAATTTGTAAAAAAAGAGTGTAGGGTAAATGGTGAAAAAATATTAATATATACAATTTATTTACTATAAATAAATCACAGCATTTAATATTATTAATATTTGGTGGTGACATGAAATGAAGAGTTTGTTGTGGTTATCAAACTCTTATTTACTCTTCATGGTAACCAAACTTTCATGGCCACCAAACCTCCATGGCAAACAAACTAAATTACAAAGTGTATAAAATTAATGTAGTAGTAAAGCTTTCTTAAAGCCTAATTTTTTTTTATTAACTAAAATAATCCTAATCCAAATTTTAAAATTTTGGCTCCAAGTTACACATGTTTGTGCACGGGGGCTACTAATATTTAAATTTCAGACCTCTGGAATCGAGCTGGGGGTCGTCTTGTTTTCCTTATTAAGTTGGTATACAGGGCTTGTTTGATTTGGGCCAGCACGACTATTTTAAGCTAAAATATTCATTCAATTTTGAATGGTTGTTTTTTAAAATATTTTAATCAAAGTTCGAGTGAATGAGTCTGAAGGACTCCAAAATACAACATTTTGTCAAGTTATACGATATCAAAAGATGTAAAACTCGAATGGAGTAGGCCAGCCCACATATGAAACTAGCCCATTCCATTCTGGTTTAGGTATGTGTCCTGTATTTAATATAGTGCCGCACTTGAGGCGACTATAAAACTGGTCATAAGGTATTAAATCAAATTAAAGTAGTTCCATATAAGATTAAATAGTTTTGATGTCAAACCTCAACGATGCTCTCAGATTTCACACTTGCCATTCGCCCAAGTACTATTTCCCAGATATCGAGTCAGACACGTCCAAAATGTCAGACAAGTGTGTCTAATAAAGATGAGAATCAGTTATGTAAAATTATGCCGGGCCGGGTCGGGACGAAACCAGCCCCGAAAAGGAAGGAAGGAAGGAAATGAGAGAATATTAAGAAGGTGGGCGTGGCTTGTACTGTGCATGGGCCGTGCTGGCTGGCTCGCTCATTATCATAATCGAGCTCCACGGGGAACAGTGGACCATGTCCAATGTCTTAGAGTAGACCGGAACACACAAATCAATTTAAACACTACCATGCCTTTGCTATTAACGTACTATTTTTATATGAGACTATCATTTTATCTCTTCCCACAAGACTTTAAACACTGCCCATTATTCGAGATTAAAGAAGGCCTACTATTTCTATTACCATTATTATTAATAGGTCTAGGTGCCTAGCCCAAATCTAGCCTCTGAGACACCTCCCTTATACTATTTATATTAGCAAAATTATCAATAGTTCTTTTAGATGCCAAGCCCAGTCTAGACTCTAGAACACCTCCTTTATTGTGATCTCCAAACGAATCTAGTTTGGACTGATTTACAGTCAAGTACATACTAAAATACAACATTTGTAACTTCACCAAGATACGAACCAAACTCTCCAAGATGCGTCTTTATTCATAACACTTCTAGAAACAAAACCCAGGCTAGGACCAACAATGATCTATTTTAAAACCTATTAATAAAAATAGCACGCTTTGATTGATAACAATATGTATATATGCTAGTTTATTGACTTCAAATATATCCAAAACATTTGATAGCTGTCAAGATGAGTTCAACCAACCGAATGACAGCAACAAATGTGTCAGTTATTACCTAATGGCATGCCCATGGCTGAAATGTGTACCTAGTACACCACAACACACTAAGCCTGAGAACAAACTAGCGAATCAAAACATACTGTCAAATGGTTTTGTTCAGATGAAACACAACTGTCAGTTTGCTATCGCGTTTTTTGCAACATGACTGTACATGTCCACTCTTTGTTGTTTGCATTATTATACAAAATAGATTGAATATTAGTAACAAATAGCTGTTTAAATTCAGTATTTACATTCACACGTTATTTTCAATGTTAAACTACAAAAGAAAGATCAAAACTATCGTGCTTTTATAAAAGTGTTGCATTTTTTATATATATTTTATATATACCTAATTAATATTAGTTAACGATTGTATTTAAATGTTTAATTTGTGCTTTACGTCTCAAAGAAAGAAGCATATATCTAGTAGGCCTATAATTATAGTATCTCTCTAGTCAACCAATATAATTTCTTTATTTTTATTTGTTTAGCACCACGTCTTACTACCCTTTCGGGTTATATATGCTACTAACCGATATAAGTGTATATTACCCATACTAGGGGTAATGCAGTCTTAAGAATCAGGATTGCAATGTGATATATTTTCGGTGATTGGGAGGTCAAGGTTCGACTCTTTGTAGGTGCTCTATGGGTGGGTTCACGAGATACTTAGCAGTGTTATTTTACCATCCCCTATTCACGATAATGTGGGTGCACTTTTTTCCCACGCGTATCCTTTGGACTACACCGTTAACAATCTTAATGTAAGAAATGTTAATGTGTAAAAAAGAAACTTTGGTTTACAAATATATAATATAGACTCTGTGTGTGTGTGTGTGTGTGTGTGTAAGTTTTCTGACTGATTTAGATGTATAAGCAAAAAGAAGGGCTCCTGTAAATGATCTGGTTCGGGAGCCCTTTGTTGTAGTCTCACTTGTAAAAATGCCTTCTTCTGAGGCCCAGCTTGAGGATGAAGCCACGTGGGAAGATTTGGCCTCTTCTTGTTTGGGTCCCTGTAGTCTTACACGCTTTTGTTCTTAATTATTTTTTATAATGAGGTAGTTTTTTATTTTATTTAGGTCAGTTTCTAATTAGAGATGTATGAGACTGCAGTTAATGAAGAAATTGGTTTTTATTTGATTATAAAAACACGTGACCCAGAATTATAATATTTGTAGACTAGCGTGTCGCGGATCGTTTTACTGCAAGGTTGGAAGTCGAGGGAGGAACGGAGCATTCTTTTCTCGTATATGATTCTAAAAAATTGTTCTAGAGGCTTCTTTCTTTTCATTCTATTTCGCCATGTTTGCATCATGCTTCGATCAGAGAGGAGGGAGATATACGGATAGTTCTCTCATAGCTTTTATAATTCACAAGTATTCGCAAGAGGGGAGGGGGGGCAAATAAAATAACTATTTCGACACACGACAGAAAGTCGTTGTCAACAACATAAAAACTTAATAAATGATCACCCAGATGTGTGAGAGGATTTTCTAATACAACATGTGGATGATTAGAGTTTAATATTACGAAGTTATTTATTAATTTGAAATATACGAGTATTAAGGGTGAGAACTTTTGATTTGGATTATTACGAAATGAAAAATCTATTTTACTACACTGGATGGTTTAAAAAATTAAGTAACCACGTGATACATCTATCTACATCTACTATTACGCAATCGATAGCCAAGAGTACGAGATAAAATAACTTTATGTTATGAATGGTACACTCGGATACTCGCACATAAATTTAGAACTTTTTCAGAGAAGAAGAGAGACGAGTAAAAAGGAATTAATCTCTAGGTCATGAACGACGAATGTTTGGGGGGTGGTTGCCTCATTCCCTTCTCCAGACAGTAATCTGACGTGTGAAGGCAAGTTTTCTATCTTGAGCGCGTCTGGACGAACAAAAGCCGCCTCTTCAACCCGAGAGAGAGATGATCTTCAGGGTCACCGATCACAGTCACCCGCTTTTTATCCGTCAGACAAACCTCTCACTGCCATCTCGGGCTACGAATATCTCTTACTTTCATGAAGATGATGGAAATATTCTACCGAGCCGTTAGGAAAAGGCACATAATCGATTGACTCAAAAGAAAAGTAGAAAAGGCCACAATAGGTTTGACACAATTGCACATACCTTGTTGGTGTAAATAAATAAGTATTTAGCCTATCTACTGCTTGAGTTCAGGTATTGTTGATTACCAAGGCCCAAATTTTGAAGGACATGCCATTTTTTTTTCGTACATAACATACAATACTCATGTACGTACAAACATTCTGTTCATGATTCCTTGGTTATGGAAACGTTTTTTATGTGCTATTATTTGATAGTTTTTTGTAAGTTAGGATTTTTAGGTTATACTTTCTTGGTACGCGACATTGTTTGGCATTTATGTTGAACAAGAATTTGACCGTGGATTTGCTCGCATTTAAATAAGTTACATTTAAAAAAAAGCATCGAGTCATCTATACTATCAAAAAACACAATTTATGACACTTATGAGGCGAGGGAAATGTTTTAAATGTTGACGACGACACACATTAGTGACAACCTGCAGTAAGGAACCAAAATATATTGTTTAAATGTTTGCAGTACTTGTAGCGTATTAAGAATGGATCTCTTACGTGGATGCACTGTTTCAATTAACACCAAAAAGAAATAGCTTGATATAGTATCTAAGAAAAAATAATAGAATTAACTTAATTTACACGCAAGAACACAACATAACTGAAAAAGTACCTAAATGTAAGGCACGCGTGCTAACATTATAACAGTGACTTTCTCACTTGGAGGTATTGCTGCAATGAACAAAATAAACAGTTTAAATTTAAAATAAAAAACTAAATAAACTAAATACCCACGAAAACACAACAGGGGAGTCCGTTAACATCCAGGAAAACGTGTACATCTCTGGTTGTAAGTGCAGAGCACTGCATTGGCTTAGAGTTAGAATAGGGAAGTTATAAAGGTGGCTAGGTATAGTTGGTTAGAATTAAGAGAGCCTCTTCCAAGTTATAAAAATACAATAATAGACAAAATAGGCATAAAAAGTAGGATACAAATCATGTGGAGTAGGACGACCCATAATACCTTCTGAAATACGGGTCGAGTATACCACGGACTTTTTAAAATCCTAAAATAGTAGCTAAATTTAAAAATTGTCTTCCATGGAGGCATTATTGCAATTAATATCAAAATAAATAATTTAAATCTACGGTCGAAAATAAACTTAGTTAATTGAAAGAAGGAGTCTGTAGTAAGCGTTCTAACAAACTAAACAAAATCGTGTTGTTGGCTAAGTACCAAGAAACAAAACAGAACAAGTCTAATTCACTCGCATTATTATAACATTACTAAAACCAAGTTCTGTGATTTCTAACCCTTTATCTGACAATTATTATTTCACAAACGCACACAATACATTTTCCTGATATATTGTATATTAATTTTTTGTTCATATTTGTTTCCATTCTAATACACACGTTGCCAAGGTGATTTATAATTAGTTTGTTGATATTTCCAAGCCCTTCGTTGCCAAGGAGACTTACAAAAAATATGTATTCGTTAAAAGTGAATATATTTGAATTCTTACAAATTTAAGACCCAAATATAACCTCACTATCAATCAGTTTTTTTCTACACTTTGTTCGATGATGAGATAGTGTAGTAATATATATATTATCCTGTTTCCGAAAAAAAAATGGAGTACAATAGAAGAAGTATTGTCTCCCTACGATGAATACTTTTGGAGTTTACTGGCAATGCAAAGACAGACCTTTGAGATTTATTAGATATTATTAATTGTAAATACTATATATATATATATATATATTATATTTTCTAAATGCACCAATACTCAATCATACATCTTTAAACACACAGTTGCCGGGATGAGAATATAAAGTGTATGTCTGTTTGTAAAATACACATTGATGGTGAAACTATGTAACAAGGTTAGAAAGGGTTGCGTTGAGAGGGGGTAGCTATTACTTCTGAAGCAGACATTTATTTGTAAATCAATGTTATATTTAAGAGAATTAAAGAGTTACTGTAGTTGATGATTTTCATTGCATACATATTTTTTTAATTTACATGTTGTAAAGAGTGTGTTTGACTTAGTCATGTGCGTCGTTCAAGAGTTTTGTTTGATATTTTCAGGTTATTTTTTTGTATATTTAATGTCATTTATTAGAATTCATAGGCAGGGCCGCTCCAAGGTGCGAGCGAGTTGGGCAACTAGTGTTATAGCATATGCAAATATATGGAACAAACTTTTAACTCTAAAAACTTTTTTTTTCATTTTCTAACAATATTGTGTGTTAAATATAAGTAATTCTTTTTCCAAGTGATCTTATCTGTCAGTCTTATAGATTCATAGAAATGCCACTTGTAAACAGCAAGCATGTCTAGTAAGGTACTAATGACCTTGCACAATGTTTATGGAGGTTACAAACCTCCCCCTCTCATTTTACTATTCCTAAACTCCTAAACACTGTCCAATGATATGTGGTGTTTGAAACATAGGGACTGTAATAACTAATAAGCAAGCAGCAAACTATCTATATATAGCTAGCTGTAATAGATGTGTTGTGGTTTTAACTCTCTCATGAAGGATTTATTTTAGGTATATAATTTATTGTGTCATACATTATTGGCTGTTAAGTGAATGTGAATTTTATAATGGTGTTAATTAAATTTTCCCACTAAAGAGGATTGCGATCACACTATTTTTATAAGCTTTAGTAGAAAAGGTAGAAGCAATATCTTATATTAGTTTACTTTCAGCAAAAGATAAATGTTCATGCATGGCTCACCAATATACCAATATCGTACCGATAGAGCATTAATGGGTAAAATTAAGGCTTACCCTCTTTGTTAGACCAAAATTATATAGTAGTCGAGATTCACACATCTAAATTAAAATGAAAATGTGGTTGATAGAACTTTAGAAGACAGCCCTTAGTGTTCTAGCCTAGGCACAGTCGGGTACAATAGTGTCTTTTTTTGTAGAGGCAGAATGAGTGTGAAATATTCGTTTCTTGCAATTATAATGTACAATGTCACCAAATTTTACATCTACATTTTTTATCAACTAGCTTTATTAAAATATAAATGTATTTATCTACATTTTAAATGATATTAGTTTATTAAAAATCTGGAACAAAATTCTTATCTTGGGACGATTGGTAATCTCAATATAATAGCAGTGGTGGCTCATGACTTTTTCTTGGGAGGGCACAAAATTAAAATTAAAACATTATACAAATGTAACTGTTATTTATATTTCCCTGATATTTGGAAATACGTCTATCACTTTTTTCATTAAATCAGAAATTATAGTAATACATTTTATTAATGAAGAAAAGCAACGGATAGGAACAGAAATTCACCCATATTATAATGTACTTTCAAGTTTATAGGACGTTAAAGAGAAAGGGACACTTAAATCAAGGACTACAAAGTTGTGCTCGAGGTAGCCCTCTGCTGCGGTAACCTTGTAGGTCATTTCTTAAATAATGTTTTTGGTCACAAAGTTCCTGGTTCTGTTGATTGCATTGCACACCTTTTATTCTAACTTTAACGTCTTGCAGACATAAATATTCCCACAGCTTAAAAATAAAATTGGACATATTTCCATGATGAAATGTAAATCTATAGTCCTACCAAGATTAAAAATGTTAAATAAATGAAAATAACTGTTTAAAAAGGACTAATCTGTTGTAACACAGCTAAGCTTATAATATTAATCAAACCAAGGATTACGCCCAAACAAACGTTCGTGAAGTCCCCACTTTGCCGGCACAAGAAATCCTGTCAACATGACATAACCATCATCATCATCATCATCCCCACAGTTAAATTCTCGTGTTTGTCTAAAAGGGGCTCAAGAGCAGTTTGCACTGTATACCATGACAAAAACCTCTTGAGAGCTAGTTTGCTCAAAGGATGTGGGGGTGGGTGGGGGCCAAAGGATGACGGGCCAAGTGCAAATTGAAACCCACCCTTCATGAGAGGAAAGCCCCCAGATCACGTTGTTTGTTAGAGAAGCAGAGACAACAACCCTTTTTTTGACGACACAGAGAAACCAGGCTGCGTAGGTTTCCACGCTGCAGACAAGGAGCGACGTGTAGGGGCTACTGAGAGAGCGACAGAGATGACGTGAGATGACGATGATATTGAACAGCTATCTCGACAGCAAATACGTGACGTCACTCCATTGTGGACATCCACAGTGGATGGAAGATGAGTGGAACATACCCTGCTAAAATCGTCGAGATAATTATGTAATGTGAGTCATATTCCCCTGGCTAACACAGGGTTGTCACAAAATCCCTAGCTTAACCCTTATCCAAAATCCAAGTTCCCCTTTTGAAACTCACAGTGGAATTGAAAATATGTAAAAAAATAATTTCTAAATACTCCATTAATGGTAATAAATAATTATTTTGGAATACACCTAAACATAGATAGCCCCAGATTTAATTAAAAAATCAGTGTTTCATTTAGAATAAATAAATACACTTTATCTTCCCTGGGTAAACCATTTTCCAATATTCCTTAAGCAATTATAAAATTCTTGGTCATTTCCCTAGTTTCCCTGACGGTTTTAAATTCCCTCAAATTTCCAAGTTTCCATATTTTCCCTGATCGAGGACATCCTGTATATTCAAATGGAAGACTGTTTTAAATCAATAATATTCTTTTTAGCACTGCGGATTACTACCCGTTTGGGCTAAACACCTAGTTCAATATTAATAATTGTAATTCAACTTAAGTAAATGATTGTTATTTTTAATATTGTCTACAATTTAAATAAACTATGAGAGGAGGTGGAAGTTTGTTAAAACGGACTATATAAAATAATCAAATAAATGTGATGAAACTAACCAATATTCTATTAATTATTGATATATGAATCGTGAAAAGAGGTAGAGATAAAGCTACTAAATTCTCGACTTCTCATGTCGCTTTCCTCAACTGTCATGACAAAGAGTCCAAGACTGCTTTCCTCCCACAAACTTTCTCATCAATAAATCATTTCAAAATGGAAACACATACCTCCCTAGAGAATGTCGAGCGAGATAGAAGTGACGTGGGAAGGAGGCATTCCTAACTTAAAATAATACCTTCTTACCGCCAAAAAGATCAGCCGCTGGAGGGAGGACACTATATAATATTAATGTTTACCGGTCTACATTTATTCACACAGCTTTATGATTTTCAACAACTCGAGGAGGAAAAAGATATTTTCCCCACTCCCCGATGTGGATCAAGATGTATCAAAGTGGAGTGCATATTAATTTACAATGTCGGTATTAAAAATAAAAGGTGTGTATGCGCTTGACAAGGTTCAAAGTAGAAAACAACATCGTCACTTGCCAAAGAACATTTTAAAAACATAATAATCTTTTCGGATGTATAACTTACTAGAAGTGCTCGGATTCAGACGAGAGAGTTAAAAAAAATCAAGTGAGAAAAACAGATTTTATTTTTTTACTTGTAGGAGAAGACGGATGGCTAGGCCCCCCTTGCGACGCGAAGAGGTTAGACACACTAGAGTATTTGGCCGACTGGAATAGATTGTTTTTAATTAGTTCGTGGCCGATGTCGCAGCCAGCGTGCTGACATGTTTATGAAGGCAGAGCGGCGCATGGCATTCCTAGCAAGGCCAGTATCACGCATTTTACACTTCGTAGAGACATTTAAATGCCTTTCATCCCTAGTGTTTATTTTTAATTGGGCTAAAATCCACTATCTTCTGGGTATTTCCTTTAATTGTGCTATATTAATTATCTAAATTATATTAATGATATGTCTATGGTTCAAACAAGCCATTTTTCTTTTATTTATGTTACATTAAAGTACAATTAAATTAATTATTTATAATCAGCTAGCAACCATTAACGACTTGATACAGCCTTCAATTATGTGTGCTAATCCAATCAATTACTTCCAATACAGTTTTTATAAGTTCTGATACTAAATTTGTAAAATTGAACAGGTATAATCAACTTCCGACAATTATGAAAAGGTTTCGAACAGAAAAGAGTGTTGAACATCATAGTGTGTACTCGCAAGGATTTAAAAAAATAAACCATGTCTTACTACACGTCTAAGGGGTGATGAATTTGAATTATGCTAATAGAGTGAGAATGAGGGAGCTAGAATTTAAAGGAAAAGTATCCAAATTTGCGTAGTTGCAGAGTGGAAAACAATAAAAAAACATAGTATCCCCATCAAGATTAGAACCCGGGCATTCCCACTATCGGTAAACCAGATAAGACGACGTTTGTGGCTCACCTCACGTGCCTATCAATGTAGCTTACATTTTTATCTCAATCTTGAAGAGAATTTTCAAAGTAATATTTCATGCTGCAAATAAAGTGCATTACACACATCCACAGCCACAGCTAAAATGGTGATTGCAATATACATTGGATGTTGCTTGTACACTAAGCTGACAGGCTGAAAAATAAATTAGGAATATTAAATGGATTGAGTTCATAAATCCGCTGGTGGTGGGATAGTGGGGGACGCGAGGAATTTACGTATTTGTGAATAATTTAAAGGTTTTTTTTTTGCCAAAATAAATAAAATATTGCTCTATTAGAAAGAAAGTTTACTTTTATTCACATGGTGATATATAGACAGCTGTTGAATAGGTGTTAAGAGTGTCTTGGAACGAAATGAGAACTTTTTTTCTTATTTTAAAAAGTTTCTCATCTAAAGCCGCTATACTCAAGACAACAATTCAAAAACTGTTGTATAACCTCGCGAATAAAATAAATTATATGTTTATACTGGAGTAAGACTTTATTTATTTTGGTCCAAAAACGTTTTGATATAAAAACTGCAAAAACACTGATCTTATCTCACATTCCTTACACTCTAATCTTAAAAAAAAAGCTTCAAAAATGAAAAAACCACTTCCAGTACCAGGACGCAGCAAAAAAATCCAACAGACTTTTAGAAATTATCACGGCTTGAATTACTTTGAATAAAAGCAATGTCGCGCAACCTCCTACCTTCCTGATGTGGGCGTATGGTTTGTTAGGATGTGTTGTGGCCGAGGATGGGGTAGAGGGGGGGAGGGCGGAAGGGCGAGAGGATATATGATTGTGTGGGTTCTTAATTGACGTTTCGGATTGAGCTTTTGTGGTTTTTATTTGTACTACTATGTCTATTACAAAACGTGATGTTGCTAAGAAATATTAAAATAAATTAATAAATTTAAAAGACTTTTTAGAAACTTGTGGCAGAATGAAGTATTGCAAGGAATGGTACCCTGGGCTTGAACGTTAGTCCTCCAATAAAGGCGTCCTAGCCCACGTAGCCCCAAAAATCGGGCAGAATGACCCCCTTTAGACTTGATAGTAATTAATGATTAGTCAGCCCTGTTCTGTCCTAGCTAATCGTGAGTAATTCTGACACACTGTTTATGTTATCAGAGCATATGTTCTATTTATTTACTAGCTAATCACAACACCTTGCTATAATCGTTTTGTCATTCACAATCCAGAGCACAACAATATTGAACAATCACGTTTATCAGTTTAGACAGTTTGGTCACAAATGTTATAAATTCAAAACTTTGAAAAGGGATTCGTTTAGCAAGCTACCTACGCCGGCAAGCAACCGTATAAAGGCGTTGGTCTCATATTGTATGATTTGTTGGTGATGTGGAGATCAGGGCTTGAATCTCACTCTGATACAATGAGTGTTCCTCCCCCGTCACCCTTAAACGGTTACCAACTCTCCCTCCACACATGTTTGAGGAAACTTTCCTATATTACTACCTAAAGCATAAGTAAATAGTTAAGACGTGTAATAAGACGTGGAGCGTTATTCACCAAGCTATCTCACACTTATATTAATTTGCCGTCTCTCGAACGTAGACAAATAAATAAAAATCCCTTCCCAGCCCAGATTTCAATTACTGTGATATATAGCTTGACATATTATTTAATAAATAGTTAATATTGTATTTAATAAAAGCTGGCAAATTTGCTGCACCATGCTGGAGTTAAGGGATCGAGACAAAGCTGGAGAAATCCATTTTTTAAAACTTCAGCACAGTTCCGATCATTTTTAATGAAGAAATCAATGACCTGCAGTGACTTAAGATCGATAAAAACAAACGAAAAGGGCGAAGAAGGCAAGGAGAAAAAACTGCTAGTCACAATGAGTACCACAATTTTCCCGGTTCTATCTCTGTATTATCTGTAGTGTGTAAAATGAAGTGTATGTTCGAAAGAAAGAGAGAGAAGAGCTTTGTGCTCACTCGAAGATGCAAGTCACCCATCGGGTTGGTGGAATCTGCTCTGACAGCTGCACTACACTTTCAACTCGTGGATCCAACTATCTTACTTTCCTTCTGGTTCTTTCTTTATTTTCTTTATTTCTTTTATGACTCTTTTATTTCTCTTCTCCATAGAACACTTAAGTTTCACGCAAACACACATTTATCTTTTCTTTCAAAGCTAAGGGATGTGGTTTGATCCCCTGTATGACCAGTACAATTAATTCAGAGTGATGAATTCAAGATCGAGTTCAACAATGGGTGACAGAGAATAGTTTTTCATGGTAAAGTCGATAAAATAAAGGGTACAAGACAATCATACTAAATTTCTTCTTGTGTTTTAGCACCACGTCCTACTACCCGTTCGGGTTGTACAACTTGCTGATTGATAGTAGTCCTTACGGATTCGATTGCTATCATTGTTATCCTTATTAACAATGTTACTTTTTGGGCTATTATTGGAAAAGCAGGCCTAAAATAGAGTTTAAATATAATATTTTTACCTTGTGTAAAATTTAAAATGTTTATTTGTTACAAATTACCAAACGAATTTTAATAATTGCATGTGGTCAGTTTTTAACAATGATTTTAATATTCGAATAATACTTCTAAAACATGTAAGCTAATGCTATTGTATGATAGTGGGTAAGAATCTTTTAGTATACATAATTTTGAATATTTATTCATAGAGAATTAATTATTACGAAGGATTCTTGTTTTATATTTTAGTTTTGTTTGTATTGCAAGGCACAGGCAAGAGTAAATTGAATTTATGATATACCTTATTGCTAGGAACTGACCGCTTTGCTAGGGATAGAGGTTGCCAATTGATCAGCAGTTGAGAACGATCGGCTGCCATTTATATTGGTCATTTAAGAAATAAGAGGTTTTAGCAACCTTGTAGGCAGTAACGGGGTATTGCGAGGTTAATAACCAGCTACCCACTTTGGTAGCCGCATGGTCTAACGCGCTACTCTTGAAGTAGGCTAGAGACAAAGAGTAGGGGAGATTGAGATTCGAATCTTGGTCGGGTGCACTGAGGATGGTTTTCTACTCTTCCTCTATGTAAATGCCAGCACACTTCCCATTAATATAACCTTCTTAATCCTTAAAACCAGTAGCGTGATTAGTACATAACGGGTAATATGACGCGGTGCTAAAAAAAAAAGCTCGCAAGGTATTAAGGAAAGCCATCCCTATCTTGTCTTGGACCCCACAAGGTACCGCCGCCAACTGTACAGGACAGTTATTTATTGGTTGGTCCATGTTTGATCATGAGGACCAATGGGAGTGTTTCACTGGCTATTTTCAAAATGGCAATTAGGTAACGAGAAGAAAGACTAGCTACTCTTGTTTTAGCACGTATGTGCCAAGGACGCTCTCGTAACAACTCTCTGTAGTCATATTTTCGTAAATCATCTATCGGCACCTCGCGTTAGCCGCTCGGGTAGTTGACGCGGGTTTGGTATTATAATTAAAAAAAACAGGTGTATTAATTAATAAAAGTCATATAACATAATGTGTAAATCAATTGATATTGTGAGTTTGCACAAAATTTATTGACGGCCACTCTCACACTATCCAAGACGCGTGACGTGTACCAAGCGAAACACTAGAAGCCAATCAATATAATAAATAGTAATTTAAATATATGATTTTTTATTAATTTAACCAACACAACGTAGCCACTATACAAAACTATGAGTTAAAAATAAACATTCATTCCGTGCGGACCTCATTTCATTTGCGAAGCCCTTACGGTCATATACAGGCTGACCACGAAATTCAATGTGTTAGCTGGGGCCCGTTTAGCAGATCAGATACTTTACTCCATTCGAATATAAATTACAAGCTGCTCTTGATGCGTATCGAATGATCATTCTATATTTTGTCAATGATAGTTTCCCTTATTCAATAGTTTAAATTTTACGATATTAGCCAACACTAGTTTGTAGTTTCCTTGACCCCCCTGATGGTAGCCACATCTCACATGTCGGCAGTACTCCTCAAACAAACGTAGCAGCATCGATCTGACCACTATCGGTCTTTATCGCGACTTTATCATTAGAAGGGAACACAGAGATTAAGTGTTATCACACAATTAATTAATATGGTCTGTCGGCTTTTCGATTTCCTCATCTTCGAGAGAACCACACTGATGGAGAAAGAAACCTCAATTTTGGTCTCAGAGGCTTAAAGCCCATTTCTCTTTATGTACATGCCTAATTTTGTTACCTGTTTGTCTTCAGTTAGGAGGGTTTTTTTCAACAGTATCTTCCCACTAACTGGTGTGGTAACAGGCACGTATACTAATAGCTAGTACGGTATGGATGAGAAAACTAGAATTTAGAAGAAAGGTACCCAAATTTACATTGAGAGAGATTGGGATAACATTTATGGAAAATAACACTCACTTCACCCTAGTCAGGATTTTAACCCTGATCTACCTGTCTGAGCTTTACATTTGAACCATGGGCCCACCAAAGCAGTTGATTACGTTCAATGTTGAAATTAGCGTTAGTGCACCCACGTCGGGATCATCCCAGCCTCCAGATTCAGAATTAAACCATTCTTACAATAAACGCTATGAATGTGAACAAATAAAACTGTGTTCCAAAGAACGACTTGAGCAAAAAAAATATATGTTAAGACTACGTTTACCATTATAGCTAACAACAATTTAACCTAAGGGGTAAGAGATGAGGAGGATATATTTAGAGAAAATTGCGCTCACATTCTTATGGAGAAGAGATGTGAAAAGCCACAATGATAAATTTCAAGGGAAAAATCCCAACCTAGATTTGAACAACTTCTCACAAGCGGAAAGCCAGTTTATATGATCTTTAAGGCGTAGAACATGTGACTGCCCTGGTCTGCTCTAGATAAATAAATAAGTAGAAAAAATAGGCATGTTTTCTAAAAACCAAACCACCTATTTGAAGAATTTATTATTTGAGAACGGTCTTTGTCGATACCACTTGCCAGTCCATTTAAGTCGCTTTTCGAATAATCATTTATCACTGCCTATCTTGGCTCTATTGTGGCGCTGAAAAGTAAATAGGGTACGGAGCTCTAGTGAGGTCGACGGTGCTGTCGGTCGAACAAAGAGATATCCCGATACGGTGTCGGCGGCTCGCTCGGTACACAATGGCACAGCACCGATTCAAGTGCCCCGCTTACTTACTTGATGCAGATACCCAACCCCTTTATATCGAAGAGAGGAGGCGATGGTGTATGGTTTTAGAAGCCATTTTCATTTGACAAATGGACAACCGTGTGTTTAATCGATTACAATGTCAACGTGGAATGTTTGCAAAAGTTTCTATTTTTTGGGTTAGCTTATATTTTATTTACGTGAATATGTATCCATATGAATAATTTTAATGATTTTTTTAATACATCATACGTCTCTAGCTAGAAATATATCCTATATAAGAGAAAAAAATTTAGTAATGTAAAGTAGATTATGTAAAAAGCTTATAATTGCTCCTCCTTTCCATTATAAATTTTCTATATATTATTTAATTTCAAACATAGTTGTAATTTTTAATAGGCTTGTATTTATGGTTCAAGATTGAAGCAAGCATGGTCATTTAATTTAATAAGTTGACACGTGATTTATTAAACTTGTAAATAAAAAAAATAAATCAGCGTAGTTTCAAAACCTCTATCAGAAGAATTTCTCTACTTTTCCAACTTTTTCAAGACACATTTTTCAATATTCCCGGCTGCCCTGTTTCAATTATTAGTGGTAAATGATAATATTTTGTTTTCATTAATTATATTGAACACCTATATTTAAAAAAAAATGCTAGCAGCTTATTACCAACATCAACATTTTTAGAAACAATTTTTAAGCATTTATTTAACTTCAACTTTTGTTTTGGTGCCGTTTCTGTGGGTGAGTGATCAGAGTGCCGGTCTTCTAACCCAGATGATCAGGGTTCAATCCCCGATGCTCCTACATTTTCTGTGAAGCAGTGGGTCTGAAACTAGGACAGCTCAGTCTCGGCAGGACAAAACGAGGAGCTACAGGAATGAAAAAGTAGTGGTACTGGTCTAGAAAACTGAGATTATTCAGCAGAATTTCACATTAATTTTGCCACTATACTGTGACCCCTCGGTCAATATAGCTACTCTATGACGGGCTGATACCAAGGGGTTTAGGTGTGAAATTAATGTCATTGTTTTTATCTAAGTATTTAAATTCCCCAGCATTTCCCTGTGTTCCTTGATTTACACAAATTCTATGACTTTTACAGGTTCTACCAGCTCGTAGCACCCATGTAAATATGGTTTTTATACAAAATTTATATAAATATACTCATCCTAATGAAATTTTAAATTAAAGATTGAAGTTCGTAACGGACAATGTTTTAAGTATGTTTTGTGAAAGTGCATTGCATTACCATTATATATTAACCTTGCGTATACCACTATCAATATTGCTAAACATAGTCTGCGATTTATTACTGTTTTTAAATGTAGACATGACAGATTTATCGTTAAGTTAACTTTAACCGAGTGATTACTAAAAAAAAAAGTCACAGATACGTTACAAATTGTAACCAGCAATAAAGCTCATACTCGTATTAAGTTAGATATTTTATACATAAGACTATTGCCTTAATGAGGCTAATATTATGCTTCTATCTAAACAACTGTTTTCCATACGGTGAATCATTACTTGCTCATTTCCATCATAAGCTATTTCTTTAGTTGTATGTAATTGTTTAGTATTAAAAGAGAGATATGTGAAAGCTAAATGACTAAACAGATATGCGGCTTACAGTATACCAGTTGGGCTGGTACGCTAGTTGCGCAAAGGTACACTATTATGATGGAAACAATATATTATAGAGTTCAATAAATAGGTCTATTATAGTAGACATGTATTAATAAAATAATATTCCTTTAGAGAATTAAGATGACAGATAAGATTGAATTAACTTTACATGGATAGGCTCTAAATGTGTTGAAATGGTGGCTGGATAATTTTTTAATAATTATCTTTGGCATTTCGTTTTACTACCGATTATGGCTATACGTATGTGTACTGATTGCGCTAGTGTGTTAGGCCTGATGAAGCTTGAATTTAGAGGAAATGTGCAGGCATTTGTGTAGAGGAAGAGTGTAAAATCCAATAGAAAAAACCCACCCTCAGTACACCCGACTGGGATTCGACCCTGTGGCCACAGAATCATGTCACTTCTTATTAACATAATGTTTTATTAATTTAAATGGAAATGGATTGGTGAAATTCCATACAAATGACTTTGCTTGTACCAAGCTAGTCGTTTGGTACACATTTACACTAATGAGGCGGGAATATGGGTAGTAAGGGGGAGGTGTATACTATTGTATGAAAACCACCTTCAATATGAACGACCGGGGTTTTAACCCCAATAATCGCGTTATAAGCAATCAATTCTAATTCAAGAGGGACGCCAGACAATACGAAAAGAGGACAGGGTTTAATAATTATTACTTAATAAATTGCAACTCTTCTTTCTGATTGTTTACAAATGTAGCACTGCTCTTGTTGCAGTTACTGTAAACTGTAAACTAAAACACAATACATAGTTGTGTTTATCTGCCACATGAGCGGAGAGGAGGGGGGAGGGGGGGCTGACGACGAGATGATGTGGGGGGAGAGGGGTCTTCAAAAGCTTATGAAAGCCCAGCGCATAGCTCCGGTGTTTTGCCGGAGTGGACGACCCCGGAGCTCGGGTTTTGAAGGGGGCGGGTGGCTGAGGGGGTGGAGAGGGGCGGTATCATATCGGTCTAAAAGGCTCTGCCGCTTCCCTGCGTCGCTGGTGCCCGACGAACCGAAAGAGGGGGTAGGGGAGGGGATTAGCAAGACGGGGGTTAATGAGTCGTGCAACTAAAGCTCCAGGATCAAGTCCTGGGGATCAAACAGGGAGCGTAGCCCCCCACCCCCCTTCTACCACTCCAGTCGGCCCCCTTCTCTTATCGCCAAGACTAGAGATCTCCCTATTAGCCCCCTCCCTCTTTCTCCCCCTACGACAGTCGAGTAATGCCATGTGGGGAAGAGGATGTGTGGACTTTAGTATATCTCCATGTGCACACACATGTCGTGGGATTTTAAAACTTGCGCTCATTAACGATTGAATAAGCGTCTGCCGGTATGGGGATTGAAACGACACTTGGATGGGTTCGTGTCAGGTAGAATTGGCGATTATTGAACTGTGCCAGCTGCATCTGGCAATCTTCAATGGTGGTCATTAGGTTTAATGCCAGGAAGAGTTGAGGGCAGTTGGACATTGGTATACACAACAATGTGGGGTGAAGTTGACAGTGGGATGCGGTCGTGTTCAACAATGTGTAGGAAAAGGACAAGACACTCGTTAAGAAAATTTTGAGAATATAGGTGAAAACTAAAATATAATTTTTTGAAAAATTTCCAATTGTTTTGCCGTGGAAAATTTGCCAGTCGTTTGGAATGAACGAATGCAATTGAAATCTCTCAAGATTTTTAAGATAACACTTCAGTTATACTTCTTCTAAGAGCATTAACACAAACGACATTATCAAATGAGTTCCTATAAATCAGAACTCTTATCTCGACTATAGAGCTTAGTAGTTGCGCTGACGTATGGTTTGCTTGAGACAAAAATGTTATTACTACAATAGTACAATCTAAATCTTAACAACTACATCAGCTTCCTCTAGGAATCAATTATATCATATACATCCTCATCTCTAATTACCATAATGATATTACTTTATTTCAGTAAATAGATCCATCATAAATTAATAATTTGAAGGTTTATCACATTATTTGCAATAACTTTTGCCCCATTTGACCCCGTACACACAATATTATGGCGTTATGTTTTATAGTAGTAGGTTCTAATGCCACCTGCCTGCGCTTTCACTAATTTAGTAGGCCACAACCATCACTAAGAGAAATTTCTCGATTGAAGATTTACCGGACATTTTTCATCTCTAAGTGAAACCGATAATTGAAAGGGTCAAGGAGAAACATGATAGCCCTCATAGATTTAAGGTATTTTAACTATTTAGACGTCTATAAAATCCTTAAATTTAGCTGTAATAAATAAATAAAATATTCGTTAATATTAATTATCCTTGAGGCATTTACTGGCTATAAAAACAACTTGTAGCTCAAGGGGTTAGCTAACAGAAATCACTGCTAACACATCTTTTCATATAGGCCTAGTTAGGATTTCTTTTTGCCTTGAACCCCCTCAAATTTACCTAAGCTCACTATATTAAGGTGGGATGGAAGGGTCTGCCTTGGAGCTCTCAGTTTTAGATGAAGGGGAAGAAACAATCTCCCCTCTTACCATGCAGCTAGCTTGGCTTCCCCCACTCCTCAATGCCAAACCTTTCTTCACCCTCCTCCTCTTATTGCCATGTCATTTCCAACCTAAGTTTCCTGGAATCACCCAGGAGTGAGACCACACCACTTGTTTACAAATAAAAGGGTTTACCCCCAGTTCAACTTGGCAGGTATTTGTCCTTCTGACATGTAGGCTTTTGAATGAGAATATAATGAAGGCAAGAGCTGATTCAGATGTAGGTGTGTGGGGTTGTGGAGGAGGAGGGTAGGGGTGCGATTTATTCTCATAAAGCTCCTCCAATTATAAGTCTAATACATTAAAAAAAAAGGAAAAATGAAAATTGTAATATTTAATAATAACTATTATGTTGATAATAAAAAATAGTAATATTGCTAATTTATAGAACTATTTTACTATAGTAAAAAAAAGAGTACTAATAAAGAAACACGATTTTTAATAATACATTTTTAATTTTAAAAAATGGGCAGTAATGGGAACTGCCGACAAAAGTGAAAACTATGAAATAAGTCTTTTTTTTTAATGTTCAAATTAATTGTAGTATCAAAAATTAAAATTTCATAGTTTGTAAAATTATTAACATTAGTCTGGTTTTCACATCCATCGGCACTCCGAGCAACAATTATATACATTTTTATATGGTTTATTTATTAGTCAAAACATATGATGCGCAGTAATTATTAATATACACTTATTGATATTGGAATAATTAATATAAACTTATTGATATTAGAAATATCAAATTTTTAAACGCAAATATTAATACGAATATTGGAAATATTTGAAAATAAATGCTTTGTTTTTGTTATTCATTTTTCTATATAAAAATAATAACATATTTAGTACTCACTATACTACTTCACAGTGATCCTACAATTAAACAATGCACAGTATACACACATTGAACTTTCCACGTAGTCAATTTAACTTTACTTGTAGTCGGTGACCTGGCGGTCTAGGGGTAAGGTGTCGGACTTCTGTTCTGGCGGCCGGGGTTCAATCCTCGGTCCCGGCACAGATTTATCTGATTACCAAACCCTTCCTTCACCTCTGACAAGACATCTTGTGAATGTGGGGAATGTCAGGCCTCCACCGTGGTTCGGATCTCACGTTAAACTGTAGGTCCTCCATTTCATCTCACAATCACCCCACCATTACACATTAGCGTAAGTGCGTATAACCCGAACGGGTAGTAAGACGCGGTGCTAATAATAATAATAATAATACTTTTTTTCAATAATTTTCCATGGCAGTGTGTTATAACACTTAATTATTTTTTACTTTCTCATCAAAAAAGAAAGTACTGTAATCGTGAAGAAATTCGAAATCGAGATTTTGAAAAAAAAAATAATCCCGAAACTTAAAAAGAAGTTTTTAAAATTCTGTCTATCTATCTCCGGGCTCCAAACTCAGAAACGGCTCGATGGATTTTGTTCAAACTTGATATTTTGATTTAATATCTAAATTAGATCGGACTTTTTTTTTTCATTTTGGCCCTAGCCCCCAAATTCAAGGTAGTTTACCGATGAGTTTTTCTTTAATTTAAAAATATTTTGAAAACAGCTCTAACGATTTTGATTAAACTGGATATATAGGGAGTATTTGACCTTATAAATAACAATAAATACGTGGTCTTTGGGCAAAAATTCGTTAAAGGGTGATTTACTGATGGGCAATTTTTGAAATTTCAAATTATTTTGAAAACGGCTCTAACGATTTTGTCTAAAATGAATATCTGAGAGGTGTTAGTCCTTACAAATTTATATATGTATTTCGTTTTTGCGTAAAAATCCGTTTAAAGGTAGTTTACTGATGAGTGATTTTTTGAAAATATGAAATATGTTTAAAATGGTAAGAGAGATTTGGTTCAATTAGTATATGTGGTCCCTTGGACATTATAAATAAAAATACGTGTTATTTTTTCGGGTAAGATTTCGTTTTAGGGTAGTTTACTAATGAGTGATATTTGAAAATTTGAGTTATTTTGAAAATGTCTTTATCAATTTCGTTCAAAATCTGTATCTGGGGTTAGTATGACATGATAAATAAAACCACTTAATATTATTTAAGGGCAAAATTATGTTAGGTGTGGTTTACTGATAAGTGGTTGGGGCCGGGTGAAATTTATTGATTTTGGGGCAAGAAATGTGGTTAAAAATGTGTAACTGAGTGTCGTTTGACATGATATAGAAAACTAAATAATATTTTTCAGCGAAAAATTTTTTAAGGGTAGTTTATTGATGAGTGATTTTTAAAAATTATAAATATTTTTAAAAGGCTTACGCGATTTAGTTTTAAATGGTCATCTGGAGGTCGTTTGGCCTGATAAATAAAACAACGTAATATTTTTTCGGAGAATATTTCGTTTTATGGTAGTTTAATTATGTGGTAAGGGTTCTCTGGCAATTCGGATCATAGAACCGATGCCACCTAAAAATTGGTGACCCCCCCGGGAAAAATGTTGATTTCAAAGAATGTAAATGCTAAACTAATTTGAACCAAAATCGGATCCTCGGCCTTCCCTCTGCCACTGTGTACGCCACTGGTTAACAGGTCTGTGTCCACACACTCTTCGTCACAGCCAGGATTTGCAGTTGGTGGGGGCATATGATAATATCAACTGCCCCTTCACCTCTTTCTTATACAATACTTAGTGTTTACCTACATACAATAATATTTCAATTACTGTACCCACTCCCAAACTTCATTTGGCTACAAAGATTTTAACCATTTCTAAAAACATATTACGGTATCACAATTCACAGGTTCAGTTTCCATTTACGAATTTATGCATATTGTATTTTTAAACTTTTAATATAATATTATTATTATTAGTGGATTATTACCGACGTATCGACACAAATACAGGTCATATAATGTAATTTCTACGTAAGCGTGAAAAGGTCGATATAATCTAGCCAAGTGACCCTCTCTGTCAGGGTGTTGGGTTCCTTAACGTGTCGGAAACAACGACACGGGACCCACGGCTGTACTTCCCTTCCGAAGGAAGGTATGCTACGAATTTTCCCACCCTAAATATCCATCACCCTCGGGCGGAATTGAACCCGCGAACCTTGGGTCCAGAAGCGAGCATGCTAACTACTAGACCACCGAGGAAGACAATTTTTGATGAAAATCGTTAGAGCCAATTTAGAGAAAATCTACTTTTTGTTGTTTATTCCTTCAGTAAACTACTCTTAATTTTAAAGTTAGATAACTCATTACAAAAACCCTCTGTAAAACCTTATGAAAATCTTATATACGAAGTTTCAGTCCTATCGGTAAAAAGGTTTCGGCTCTAGCCCCAGTAACAGACAGACACACACACAGACAGACGGCATTGCAAAAAACACTTTTTCGGATTCAGGGGGTCATGAAACGTCGACATTCATCACAATTTCAAGTTCGATTTTTTTTTTTTTTACTATATCTATAGGTACTTTCTCTCCGAGTGATCTCGATGAAGTATTTTTTTTAGCACCACGTCTTACTACCCGTTCGGGCTATACGCTTAAGTACTAATTACTATAATGGGTTAAGGATGTGGTAGGATGATATTATAGGAAGTGAACCCGCATTTTCGTGGAGGGAGAGTGGAAAACCATTTAGAAAAAACCCCAGTTCACCCGAGCGAGATTCGAACTTCGCTCTCCCCGTCCTCGGCAGCCAAGTCCAACACGAGACGGACGCGTTAGATCACTCAGCCACAGAGGCGGGTTCAATGGAGTAAAAAGTAAAGTTATCAAATTCATTCTTTCGAGATTATATGACACATTTTCCAACAATAACATATCATTACTTGCTGTTTATTTCTCCAGTACTCTCCAAGTCTTTCCGGTAATTCTTTTCTTCGGTTTTCCTGATAGTTTTAAACGTTTTGATTTTTTAACAGTGAAGCGAGACGAATGTTTGCTTTGTTTAGGTGATAAAGTATCTTTCTGGATTGAAATTGAATTTTCTTCAGACATGGTTGTAATGGATTATAACAATTTTTTGTCAAATCAATATTTCACCACTTGGTATGATTTATAAAAAAGCACACACATAAATGAAAAATATTTTTTTATTTTAGTAGACCTATAATGTTTTTTATTATGTTGAAAATAATTAGTAATTTTTCATATTCAACACTAGTGTTATATATTTTTAAATATAAACAGTTTTTACAACAGTTTATGCGACGATATAATTATACTAATTAAATATTTGAAAGTTTAAATAAAACCACTACGACTAACATTATTTGAAAGTGCGTGTAAATGATTATTTACTCTACAGTTATATTTTAAACTTGATGCCATGTACTCTTATTCAGAGTTGAAAGCATCCATTCAAAACAAACAAGGCGAGATGTGTAAGAAAATATCAATGATATTTTGCCTCAAGGGCGCTCAGGCCGTGATATATTAGGATGGCCTGAGGGGGGGAGGGAGAAGTTAGAGGGGGGGTGTTAATCTGTTTCTACCTGCATCGTGAATAGTACCTGTCAAGGTCAAAGAAAGAGAGCTGGTGACAAAATCTGAGGGGTGAGTTGAAAGGCGTGTATGGTGGGGGTAGGTATTCGATCGTAGAGATCCTAGCAGGACATCGCTGAACTATTTTATACAATTTTCTATCATTAATTACGATAATTCCATAAGATTTATCAATTGGAAAAAAATACGTACCTTTATTTTAGCTTAAGCACTGTGTTTGTATAGGAAGAAATTTGATCCTACTCACAAGGGAAAAAGGGCCAACTTTGAATCAATTTACTAAATTAATTACTAAGATATATTCAAATATCTTCCAATACAAACATAGAACTTTATTTGATTTACAAGATAAAAAATACCCCACACTTCTGCGATGTTTCATAATCCCAGAAACTGTGCCAGAAATAGGCAATATTTTTGCGCTTTATTCAGCCCTTCCATCCCACCTTAAGCTTCCAGATGTTGTGACATAATGTCAAAAGAGAGAATTACAGAACATATTCCAAAGGCCAAAGGTGGGTAACTTTGTCACTAATCATCACAAGTGGTGAATTGGCTATACAATTGTGGCGAATTTGCTAGCTCTCACAGTAATATCATCTTTTTCCCGGTACTGTGTGCCAGTTGCAGCTTGATATTTCCTGCATATCATTGGAAGCATTTCGTTTTCTGATCGAATCACACAATGAAACACTGCCATCCAATACGCCCCCTTACTCCCTTTGCGAACACTCGGTTGCATCTCTGGCTTCAGTTTGAGTCTATTCTTGGGATGTATGGTTGGTTGGCTCTCTGCGATGGGATTCATCAAGTCAAAATTCATTTCTTGAAATGATGATTATAATTTGGAGGGGGAGCTAAGATGTGCATTAGGTCTAAATATTCAGCCAATGTTTCTGCAACTAGTCAAATTTAGCATTGGATTGTCTAACATTTTCACTTTTAACCATTTTTAACATTTGCGTCTGAGGCAGTTGCAAATGAGTATTCATGTAAATGTTTTGAATAAACTTGTTCAAACAATGTGTATTGTTTTAATAATTGATTGAGAAAGTTTATTTCTCAATTTTTTTTTTTTTTATGGTGTGGTGAATTTCACATCTCATTCACCACACCTGTGGCTACATTTAAAAATAAGATGTCCACCTCTACCATACAGTATAAACGGAGAGAAACCGATCTGTTGGAAAAGGTTTTTCAAACGGTAGAACGTCTTTCTAACTTACAGTTTTTCTCCCAAAAGGAAACAAGAATCCTTACGAAACCCACGAGTTAAAATAACACCCTCCCTGCCAGTTGAAAATATTGACCACGTGGAATCCTTTGAGAGCTAGGACATCCTGAATTAACAATGTCGCAGAGGTATATATATGAAAAGACAGACTGTGGAGTAATAAGTAAAGGGTGGACACAAGGCAAAGCCCTTACGTTTGGGGATTCAAAGGGCAAGGATGTCGAGGCTGAAGGGGGGATGAGTAGCACTGACCAATCGTAGAGACCTCACCTCCCCCCTCTTCCCCCATCATTTAATTCTGGGTGACAGGTGAACACAAACTCCCAGCTCGTTTCCTTTCTGCGGGATTTCCTCCGGGATACTTCTACCCTCCTCCCAACACCCCTAAACTAACGCACACACATTTACTCCTAGAGTAGAAAAAACTCATTTCTTTTATACGGAAAAAGAAAAGGGAGCCCTTAGGTGGGTGGAGGGAATTTTGGGCGAAGGTTGGAAAGCGGGATTTTCTCCGCCGAGGTAAAGCCGTACACAACAATCTTGGTTTCTAGCTGAGCTACGACACATAATTTACTTCAATAATCAGATCCTCCATTTGTGTATGTACTGTACGTGTATATAAACACACATAGTACATACACACACACACACACACACTTACTACCATCTTTCGTTATTTTTCTATGGAGCTGAGATTTCGAAAATTCTCTACTTTGGAGCACGTGAATGACAAACTATTTACGAACGATATTTTTTTTCTCTACACACCCTACGAGTAAATCGTGATAAACTGCGAGTTTATAGAGATGGTGAAGATGGGCGACGAGGAGGAAAGAAACTTTTTTCTAATAAAAGATAGACCTATTTAAAATAGAACAAATGTTTCGGATATAAACGTGTAGTAAACCTTGATGGCAAATAACTTTGGTAGAATATTGGGTTGTATAGACAATTTTATAAAATACAAATATTTATTTTGAGGTTATAACATTGATAAAATTTTACAATAGTTATAGTATTGTTTTAACTGTATTGATAACTAATACCTATTAAAGGTGACAGCTGCAGACCACATGACTTGTCATTTGAATATATTAGAGTAGAGAACTAAACACTTGTCTAGTCGTCATGAAAACCTGGCCGTAGTTTGGAATGTAGATATAGTCCAGTCGCTTTAGGAAGAAATGTGTATAGAATAAAACATGTGAAGAAGCTAACCAACTAATGTTGACTATATTGATATGTGAAAAGTGACATATATATGGTTTGTCTTATTCATAGCTAAGAGTGTATATTACTTCTTGAGGTGTGAAATAAGGGTCATAGTGTATGTGGATTAGAGTTTTTTTTAAATAGGATGACATTTAAACTGTGCTAGAAAATATACTAGGCACATTTACTACCAAATGTATTAAGTAATTAATCAAAGGGATAAGACTTAGTTGTGTGGATCAGAGGAAATTTACCCACACAAGTGTGGAGACATTAATTAGAACCATAATATATAAAGACGCGCCTTTGATACATTCGTTTGGGATTAAAGTTCCAGCAATATCATAAACGGCAACCAAATGATAGCCAAATATTTATCATTTAAAATTCATCTGTAATGGAGAACGTTTATCATATAAAAATTAATTATCTAGTGGTTTGTCTACTAAGATCATGACCACGAGTTCGACTATTGATGGGGTCGACAAACTAATCATAAGTGGAAGTGAGACTTACATATTCAAACTGAATAATAGATGACCTGGGAATTAGGGATTTAGGCTTTTTCTAAATTTAAGTCTGTTTGCGAGTCATGTGGCGATATAAAGTGTACGTTAACTTCTAAAAAAACTTGATGGTGAACTAAACAAAACCAACAAACTTTCCGAAGCAAAACACAGTTCATAATGAGACGGAAAGAAAGTATTGGGAGAGAGAGAGAGAACTAACCTGGAAAGCGCAAAAAGAAAAGCGAGACAGACGGACACAAAGAGAACCTGAAAACTGCCACTGAGGGGGACAGTAAGTGCTCTTGCGGCAACATTCAAAACTACGGGCAAACAAGTTTTCTCTCTCCCTTTCCACCCCAAAACCCGTCGGGGAATTTGGGAGTCCAGCAAAACACTCGAGGTCCATCAGAAAGCTCCCTCGGGGGAATGCCCCGCCCCCCCTTCCATTGCATGGCTTACAGAAGCCGTGGTGCGCTGTTTGCATGGGGGTGTGCAGATAAAGCGAGGATGGCTATTAAACGTCGTTTTCAGAGATGGAGTGGCCTCCAGAGGGGGAGGGGAAGGTGGGGGATTTGTGTTGCCTTAGCTTGTAATCCACATGGAACGTGCTTGAAGAGAGAGAAACTGGCGGAGAGGGAAGTAGATGGTTTCGAGAGAGGCCGAACATTTTGCACTTACAACCTATAGTCGGTTTACCATATAGGGAACCTTTAAAAAAGGAAAAAGTGTCAAGTAGCCCGCAATGACAAAAGGAATCTTCTACACACCCAAATTGACACCACATGTCAATGTTGCTACGCTGGAGCTGTATGCTTACTATTGGGAAATAAGTTTTGACACACTCTTGTTTTTGTGTGGTCAATCTTCCCTTGAATATAAGTCAAGTTTTGAAACGCTTATCCATCGATGTTGTCAGTATCGCATTCTTACACTAGCACACCACCTTCTGACTGAAAGTTTCAGGGTGACACTCAAATGTTTTACTTCCCAACAGACTGGGGGGTGGGGGAATTAAGGAAAACATAGTTTGATGGATTTACACTATG
>CABFVX010000288.1:23392-63621 GCA_902151425.1 Timema shepardi | reverse complement strand
CCCCTCAACCTCTTAAAAACAAGGTTCCATGTCACACCATCCGAACTGATTATATAAGTATTTATACTAATGAGGTGTGAATGAGGAGCTAGAATTTGGAGGAAGTATAACGGTGAGCAGGATATCGAGAAAAACACCCCAGTACACTCACCCAGTATACAAACCCCCAAAAAATTACAAAACAAAGGTATACGAAACTGAAAACTTTGTCTACGGGCCTTCATCGATTGTGGAGTGTTTTTAACGACTAATTACATCTAATTATGATATAACGGCTATCTGCAGCATCGTCAATTAATTTCCCGAAAATATTTTTCTGGCAAGGCAAGTCACAAAAACATTAAAAAAAACTCCCAAACTTACTTATTTCTCATCCTCTGGGAGAAGGGTGTGTGTGTGGGGGGGGGGGGCTTATCACCTAATCTCACTATCCTCATACGCAAATTTTTAAGATACGGGGAATGCTACTTTTAGAGTAAATGTACCAGGAAGCCAATTAGAGGGGGGGGGGAAAGTTCTAAAGTACACAACGAAGGAATTTAAGTCTTGAACTCCCAAACACCGGAGAGCCAAACTAATTAAGTATGACAATGAAACCACGTGAGTCCTTTATACATTGAGAAACCCATAAAACCCCAAAAAAGAGACATAAAACTAAAATAAATCAATATTTTGTAACACATAAGCAAAATTTTATCCAAGAAAACCCGCCACCGTAGAAAATAAAAAGAATAAGAAAGAAGGCCCCTGCTTAAAGAATTTTATTTTAAAAGTCTATGAGCTCTAAGCTTACTGTAGCAGAAAAACTATTTTATACAACAGAGTTGTCAGTCGTAAATACGTCCATAACCTGTGGCCCGCGCACCCACTCGTGTAGGAAGGACGCGTGCATGTAAACACAAGAGTTATGTCCCAAGACCGGGCCATATTCCCCACGGGGAGTCAAATCCCCCTTCCCCCACTTTCTTCTCTTTGGACCCTTCCAATTTCACCCCCTCGCCCCCCTAAAAGAGGATGCTGCTAGCTATTCCAAGATGTAAGTTAGCCCATTGTGTGTGAGGGTTGAATGGAATGGATATAGCCACGTTAAACGTCCGTTTCGCAGGGTAGAAGATGGCCCATTACCCCACTGTTTAAACAGATATCAACCCCCTCCCCCGCTTTCTCTTGCCAAAAAAACACCCTTACCATACACCTCACCCCTTCCTAGTGTACTGTCTCAAGACGCGAATTTGCTTCATTCGCAGACATGCAAATTGTTAGGTCTTTAAACTCTTTTTTATTTTCCTATGGAGTGTTAAGCTTAAGAGAAATTACTTTTATAAAATTGACATATAGACAGACTTTTGAGCGATATTAAACAACTTTTCAATTATTTATGCGCACACGAATATGATTGTGTGGTACTTAGAAACAAAATGTTAAGTTTCATTCCAACACGAGAGATTAACAGTAATTTTTGGACGTGAAGTAAAATAGTATCCAAGTGAAAGTTGTGTCTAAATGTTTGGGAGTAGTAAAAATGATGGATTCCAAATAGTTATAGGACTGCTTCAGTTCCAGTGGTTTTTTATATCACCGCATCCTACTACCTGTTCCGGTTGTACGCAAATATGAAAATTACTATAATGAGGTAGGGATGGGGAAAGAAGCATTTTAAAGGTAGTTCACCCGCATTTGCGTGGAAGGAAAATGCCAAACATTTTTTTTAAACTCTCAGTACACCCGAATGGGATCTGAGCCCCAATCTCTTCGTAATCAGCAGGCCAGTCTATGAGAGAGTGACGGCTTAAAAATACTATTCGGTCACTGACGCGGGTGATTCAATGTTGATTTAGAAAAAAACATGGGATGATTGTCTTGTATAATTATTTTTTATGATTCATCCTAAATTGATTTGGTTTCATTACAATGAATATGCATTCAAGTCATCCATTCTTGAAAATGAGTTAAATATTTAGAAAAAATAAATAGATACAAACTAATAAAAGGTGTTTCAATATATTTTAACTGTTGTGAGTTAAGACTTTTTTTACTGTTACATCAAGAATAAGCAAATAGATTAAAGCAATGAAAAACTTTAAAATTAAATTGGTTTATGTCATTTATTGATTTGTTAGACTCTACGCGACCCCCACGCACAAACTCCCTCGAAACTACTTTTTTTTATATATATAAACTCAATAATCGAAGGAGAAAGGAAGAAAGGTTTGCTCGGTTCGACCAGTTCCAATCAACGAGAGTGCTATTCTGGTATAGGCCTGGTGATTTGGGGGTGGGAGTATAATCCCGCGCTACCACGTCATAACAAAACCACGGAACCAATTTATCTGAAATGTTTTCATTGTTCTTCAAGCATCGCCATTCGCTACTGGGGAACCTAAAAACATTAGCGAGCCAAAATAGAAAAAAAACTATAAAAATATATATATACAGTTTTTTTCTATTTTGGCTCGCTAATGTTTTTAGGTTCCCCAGTAGCGAATGGCGATGCTTAGAGAACAATGAAAACATTTCAAATATATATATACTAGTTCCAATTATTATTGGATGGCTAGTTGTCAGAGTTGGGGAGGAGTAAAAGATATTTTCTTGGAAAAATAATACATTGTCATGGGGATACTTTTTGTCTTGTTTTTTTAAAGTGTGATTTATTATTATCTGAGCCAACCCTTTCTGTATTTACATTATTCATCATAATAATTTTATTTCCTTAGTTTGGTAGCTTAAGCCAGCGATATATAAAACAAATACTTTTAAACATCATAATCCTGGTGTTTGTTTTATTTTAAAACTCCTAATTACAATATTGCCTCTTCTATTCCGATTCCCTAATTATGTTAGATAGATTTATATAATGACCCATGATGCAATTGCAAAACTGTGTACACCATTAAGAGTACACATTTATAATAATAATCATAATAATAATAATAATAATAATAATAATAATAATAATAAAAGATTGAAGATACGCTCAGCACGTGTTTTAATCCCTTATATACAAACATTGAGGGAAAATATTGTGAGCCCTGTACGTTCTTAAATTATATATATTTATATTTATTAGGCATTAATATTTTACAGGTTATTGATAATGTATTTAGGCTATTCAAGACATAGTTATTACCTGATATTAAAATCTTCAAAAGTTTGTTTAAATAGGGTGAAGGGGTTCAATACCAGCACTAATTGCTCATATCTTAATGCTAATGGTGTAGGGTTGAGAAGGTAAAGTTTTGAAGAAAAGTCGATATTGGCGTGGAGGGCTAGTAGTAAATAATTTAGAAAAATTATCCTTAATAGACATTATCGGGACTCAAACCCCAAAATCCCGTATCAACATCGAACAGACTAGAAAAGAGTGACATTCAATTCCATGTTCCAAATAATGTGGTGTCAAATAATCCATAGCTCACGATGTATTTCGACACTAAGCTGCGATTGAAAACAAAAAATTGTAATTGATTTTCTTTATAATTCTTTGCGTGGCAGATCAATTTCAGATAAAACATGTAATTTGTTTAAAAGTAAGCAAATGGTTTCTTAAATTAATCAGCGAGCTGACTAAATATTTCCATGAGATATATTCATCAACCCTTGGTGTATTCTATCATCTTTAAACTAATATTCGTTACCATAAGATGAACAAAAAGAAAGGGTTGAGTTGGAAGTAAAAAAAAACAATTTCGTAATTCCCTCCTTCCTTTTCTCCTTCATTTTCTAAACACTATAGGGTCATTAATTTGACAACCCTGCCCTTGCTTGCCCCCACCTCCCCCCAACCTCTTTGCTAAGACATCTTACAAACGCAACCCCTCCCACTCTGAGCTTCCACATCCCCTTTACCAACCCCATCAACTGCCACAGCATTAATTTCATTCCACAACAATGCACTGCTTGCAGTATAGAATAGCTTTAATTTTACTCTCTCCTTAAACTGTGTTAAAATACATTATGAAAAATAGAATGGAAGTTACGGTTTTTTGGGGCGTTTAGACATTAGTTATTTTTATAGTACGTTTGTCATAAATTCAGACCTTTTTATACATAATGATAGTATTTAGATGGTTGTTTTCTGAATAAAACTAAAGCAAAAAAACAACTGGTTTCAATCAAATTGACACGACATTAAAATATAACTTTTTTTCTTAGGCTTTTACTAACAAATTGATTTAAAAGAAACTGCTTCCGAAAAAATATGTATTGAATTTACATAAAAATATCTACAGTGCTGTTTCTTTAGACTTTATAATGGCATACCTTTACTTCCACTAGAAGGTCTTCCATAAACCATATAACGCTGTTGGAGGGAAAGGGGAGGGGGGGGGATTAATTACTACATGAAGTTACATGGTGGGGACAGAGGGGGGTAGGCCTACATCACAGTGCTACGTGGCACTTTTTTTTTTACTTTCTAAAGTCGAAAATAAAAATATTATTGTTCATGTTTTCACTGTCGATAAACATACTTATAAAGAACTTTCGATTCTGAGTTGTATTAAATATAAGTCCCTCTTTAAGCCTCAAATAATGACATTCACTCTTGATATGAAAAGCTACGTAACACAAGTTGGAGGGAGAATAAAGGCTCAGGCTAAAGGTCTATTTGGTGTTACATCGAGAGGGGACGGTCGAAAAGGGGCTACATGGTTTATGGACGATCCTTAAGGATGTAGTATCAAAAGAAAACTGTCATTAACAGAAGATATCAGTATGGAAAGGAAACCCAGGGAATCTTACCCAGATTGCTTAAAATGTGTTAAATACGAAGATGTTTTATGTTTTTTCTATAAACATTAAAAATTGTATACCTATACACTAAAAAATCTCCATTGCGTCAACCTGAAACAGAACCATACCGATTGGCCGTCTTATGTTGGCCAAGATAGTACCAAACTCGGTTGATAGTGGGTGTAAATGATCAACATAACTAACCCTTTTGTCGTTAATCTCGGTTTTCTAAACCAGAGCCGCTACTCATTTATTCAAGTAGCTCCTCATTTTGTCCTACGAGGTTGGGTTAACATTGTTACAGACCCACTGCTTAATAGAAAATGTGTAATCATGTAAGCGTTGGGGGTCGAACCCAGGACCTCTTTATCTAAATCTAGGAATTCTGATCACTAAACCACAGAAGTGGTTTTTTCGTAGCTATATGGTGGCAATAAATATAAGTTTCGTATTAAAATAGAGTTTTTTTATTCCGTATATTAAGTGTCGAATAATAATGCTATTATAAAATTGTATTTAGGATAACGTTATCCTAAAATAATTACATTACTAAGATAAATACATACATTAGAAACAAATCCATGCTTATGTCTATACCAACCCAATACAGGTGGGTGTGTGTGTGTGTAGCCATTTGACCAATTAAAAGAATTTTGAGTAAAATAGTATTGTAATCTGAAGGAAAATATCGATATTAGAATCTATATTTTCCCCACATCCTTAGCCATGACGAAACTCATTATGTCACACTGTTAAGACGAGTTTATTTTGACACGCCAAACTATACGATAACAACCACCTTTCTTACAAGAGTCTCAAAATCCTACAAACCTCCTTAATATGTTATGTTAAATTGGGTATATGTAGCAAGTGAGTCAATTTACAACAGTAGGCTAAATTGATAAAAAAAAATACTTTGTGTTATTTGAAATAATAAGTTTAAAACAATAATAAACTGATAAATTGACATTTATCTACTAAGTTCATTTGGACAATGTATTAAGAGAGCAAGTGACACTTTAATGAAACCAAGATAACCATGGTCTTGTTAACCAATGTAATCTTTTTAATTCGATATTGATTTCCAATTAATATGTTATTAATAAGAATGGGTAAGTATTTTGAAAAGAGCTTTACTTGTACCAATGAATGATATTTTGTTGAAAGAAAAAACATAATTTTATTGTATTAGTCAACTTGTGTTTTTTTTTTAAATTTGGGAGTGAGATGGGATTTGCTTGCATCCTCCAGATTGATGCTTTTCTGCTGATGTAAATAGTAAAAACGTATATCGCAACACAATTGGATTAACGAGAACACAATATGTTTTCTCATCAAGTCTTGAAACCATAAATAGCTCATTTGCCAAATCTAATAAGAGACCCTAATGCCTTGTCAAATGGTTTATTCACTCCTAAAGAGTAAGCTACTTGAATTTATATATCAGAAGGTCTGCAAAAATAGATGATAAAAAGGTTCATGTTTTACAATGTCGCGTTGAATTCCTCTCGAGCTCACCAAAACACGAGTGATTTATTTTCGAGTTTTATTTTTAATATGTAGAAGAGCAACATTTTTTAAGTAATCAAGTTTAATACCTTGGTTATTAATGGCTTATTAAAACCACGACCAAAGATTTGAACCTTGACCTCTTCCCTACTAGCAATCCTGTCTATTGAGAACTTGACGCTTTAGATCTCGTGACCACCGGTGCGGATCCACGCAGGATAAGCTGTGCCTGTTAAAACGAGAGATATAACGAGGCATTGTAAGAACGGCCCTAGGTCTGTGTGCAAGGTGTGAGGTCCACATTCGTATCCAACTACGTTTTCTTTAAATGAAAGAAAAAACTTTAATGAACTTGAAGACGGAAAACAAATCAACAATAGTGAGAGAAAACCAACAAAATAACCAGCTAATAAACTGATACAACTATTGATGGTGTGGTAGGTTGTAAATGTGTGTCATATTGTGGGACTCACCGTTAAATGTTGGAACAGCCACGCCCTCAGGATGTTGGTGGCAACTTTAGGAAATATGCCGCGCTTCTTCTGGTTCTTCTTGCCGTTCGCATCATCGTCCTCCTCCCCCGTCCCCTCGCCGCTACCGATACTCGCGTTACTCGCGTCACCTGCACACACAGACACGGCAACCAAATCAACATCCACATCTGCAGCCTGGCTGCCCGCAAACAGCCTCTTACTTGTTACTTATCAGAGATTCCTAATAGAGTACTCCTGAGTGAAGCTAGTCCACTGCTTCCCAATAGAGTACTCCTGAATGAAGTGAGTCCACTGCTTCCCAATAGAGTACTCCTGAGTGAAGCTAGTCCACTGCTTCCCAATAGAGTACTCCTGAATGAAGTGAGTCCACTGCTTTCCAATAGAGTACTCCTGAATGAAGCGAGTCCACTGCTTCCCAATAGAGTACTCCTGAGTGAAGCGAGTCCACTGCTTCCCAATAGAGTACTCCTGAGTGAAGCGAGTCCACTGCTTCCCAATAAAGTATTCCTGAGAAAAGTGAGTCCACTGCTTCCCAATAGAGTACTCCTGAGTGAAGCGAGTCCACTGCTTCCCAGAGTAATCCTGAGTGAAGCGAGTCCACTGCTTCCCAATAGAGTACTCCTGAGTGAAGTAAGTCCACTGCTTCTCAATAGAGTACTCCTGAGTGAAGTGAGTCCACTGCTTCCCAATAGAGTACTCCTGAGTGAAGTAAGTCCACTGCTTCTCAATAGAGTACTCCTGAGTGAAGCTAGTCCACTGCTTCTCAATAGAGTACTCCTGAGTGAAGTAAGTCCACTGCTTCTCAATAGAGTACTACTGAGTGAAGCTAGTCCACTGCTTCTCAATAGAGTACTCCTGAGTGAAGTGAGTCCACTGCTTCCCAATAGAGTACTCCTGAGTGAAGAGAGTCCACTGCTTCCCAATAGAGTACTCCTGAGTGAAGTAAGTCCACTGCTTCTCAATAGAGTACTCCTGAGTGAAGTAAGTCCACTGCTTCTCAATAGAGTACTCCTGAGTGAAGTGAGTCCACTGCTTCTCAATAGAGTACTCCTGAGTGAAGTGAGTCCACTGCTTCCCAATAGAGTACTCCTGAGTGAAGTAAGTCCACTGCTTCCCAATAGAGTACTCCTGAGTGAAGTGAGTCCACTGCTTCTCAATAGAGTACTCCTGAGTGAAGTAAGTCCACTGCTTCTCAATAGAGTACTCCTGAGTGAAGCTAGTCCACTGCTTCCCAATAGAGTACTCCTGAGCGACGCGAGTCCACTGCAACCAGGAGGGACCATGCCCTAATAACCAAGGTGTGTTAAGAGCGACTTAGGCAGGGCGGACACAGCATAAAATCTCACAAATAAATCCCAGATTTATTTTCCTGATCCGAAAATTCAAATTTTCTTGGCCAAAACCCTTTTTGGAATTGTAAATTAGGTTTAAAATAAAACACACTACTGTACTCTATATGCTATAAATTATTATTTTTGTAATACACATAAAATAAACAAATCTACGTTAAAACAGTTTTTAATGACGTGTAGTAAGTTCATTTCTCTTTCCTAAAACTAAGAAATGTACTATTTTCCCAGACCAATTTAAAAACTTCCTGATATTCCTCTAATTTCCCTGACATATTCATATTTTCCGTTAATGTGGTCACACTGATAACGGTGACAATAATTCATTGTGATACATAGGAAATGTTTCAGTTGAAAAGGTAATATTTGTACATTCAAAGGTGTGTTTATTTAAAGTTTCTTAAGTGAGTAGTTCAAATTAACATTTCCAAAACTAACTTTTCTTTGGCATACAGCTCAACTTTTGCATCTTAAAATGTATGAAATAAATCTAACATTACTTTAGAAGTTTAAAGGAAAACAGAACTAATTTTCCTGACGCACTCGACTCCTCAAATGGTAGAACTTATTGAAAAATTTAAGAATTATATTCTACTAAGGTTATTATGGTCTAAGTTTGAAGTTTTTGACATACAGTTGTTAACTCGTTTAAGTATTAAAGTGGCCATCTCTATAATCGCACGGTAGTTTGAGTTCACTCTTATAGAGTGCCTCACTTGGATATTATCTTATATTGAGATTAGTTTTAACAATTTTACTATGCTTTAATATGATTGTTTTGTCTGCTTAGCGTATTATATTTTAGCAGGCATAACTCAGCTCCCGGTTAGCACGAGGTATGGGGTTACTGGTAAAAGAAAACACCAAGAGGTGCCAGAACTGTGTGCAGCGCATTCCTATTTGTATTATTACCCCAAATTCTCCGAGGTGACGATGGGGACAAAACAACACAGTTTCTTATTTATAGCTAAAGTATGTCCCTATTATGACAAAATCAAGATTTTTGGACAATGCTTATCTGTGAAGCCATTCTGAAATGTTCAAAAACAGCCGCTCCAATGTAGTTTGTACCCAAATATAATTTAATATTCAACAATGTTCAGTATTAGGAACTTCTATTGACTTTTTAACTTCATTAATATTTAATCAGAAATAATCCACGCACAATATTGTTCGTGTAAATTTACTATTTCTCGCCAACTGTGTCACAGAGTTTATTTGGATATGATGCAGGCTCTTAATTTGTTTGTTTTGCCTTTTTAAAGTATGCATTATTTTTAGCAGCTGTGTCACCCCAAAACATAATATTAATAGTCCATTTGTGTTTCACTCCTACGGAGTGTCTCAAATGGACTTTATCTCAAATTGACACTTATTTTAAGCATTTTTAGTATATTTGTATTTATTTATCTATTCTATTTATTCTAGTGTAACACCTACTGTTTTAAGCCAGTGTATTATTTCTTGTTCTCTCTTAGAAGATTTTACTATGTGAAAAAATATTTTTTTTGGAACCAATAATGAATGACCTTAATGTGTCGACGTGTCTTTAAACCATAATAATAATGTTACGTTAAGTTGACTGTACCACGTGTTCCTTCCAGCTAATCGCGCTGTGAGCAAAGTCAACACAGCTATTTAGCACTGCATTTGTTTGTTTAGTGTGTGCATTCTTCTTCCTCGGTGAAAGTAGTTTGTCTGCGCCTTTCGAACACCAAAACAATTTGGCCTTTTCTTACACTTCATTTTATAGCTTCAATAGCTTTTTTTTGTCAAATCCTTGAAGCCCAATCACCCTTAATCACACGAGATCCATTATAGTGAACAATTTGGTTTCAAACAGTCAAAATTAATTGTGTTTTTACATAGAGTTGTTAGGTTACGTTACGTTACGTTATGTGAGTATGATGTTCCTTTATGTTAAATGAACGTTAAGTTGATCATGAGCTCGGCATTGACGTTACAAATACCCCTAAAACAACAAAGTAAACATACCACAAATCTAACAAATTACTACCGAGAAAAATAACTTAAAAAAAACCCATCGTGTAATGTTTATCTTTATAGAAACCAATACGTGTCAAATTTATATAAAACAATTCAAAATTAGTGTCGTCACGTGACCACGCATTGAAGTCGCCAAATTGTCTGTATCAGAAGGTGGTGGGGAGGTGGCTGCATCCCATCACTTCTGACCCCCCCTCCCCTCCCTCCTTACAGCAATTTCAGTGTGCTATCTTGCGGGTGGGCTAATGGCTCTAAGCTTGTGTTTGTATGCATGGCATGGGGGTGCCTAGAGGTGGGGGTAAATGACTCACGTAACACACATACATACACATACACACAAAAAGGATAACACAAGGGGTTGGGATAGAATACGAAATAGGATTAAGGGAAGCTGCACAGTATGCATGAATAGGACTTGCATCTTGTGTGTGTTTTATTATTTTGGAGTGAGGAAAGGGGGCCAGGTCTGTCATTGACACTAAAGTTTTTATAATGATGTTAACAGCCTATATTAATAAAGAGAGGTGTGAAGTGCATAAATTTGTGGTGATTTTAAAAAGCGTGCTACTAATATAAAACTTGATTTTAATTTTGCAATATAGCTTATGCCTGAATCATACCAAATTACAAAGCATGACCCTACACTCCGTTTAACCTGAATGGTAGCAGTCTTACCTTGACGGACTGTACTATAACCCTATCTTAAAAAGCTACACCACAGAAAAACAAAGCAAGGCTTGCTATAATCCGCTCACCATGGGAGTGGTGATAACCGACGGCTAGCAGAAGATGTAAAAATGGTTAAAAGAAATATATTATTAAAAATAAATTGTTTGGAGTAAAGTTTTGACTGCCAAATTAAAAGTGTCAACAAATCAAATGTTTTTGCGAATATATACATGAGAATAGATGTTAACTTTTACTAGCTGCCAGCAGTTACCACCACCCCTAAACCTCTTAGGGTAAATCAGGGTTAATAATAAGACAGCATATAAATAAATGGTTTGTTTATCATTACATACCTATGCGAGTTTTTCCGATTTAATTATCTATGACTTAATTATTCTAAAAGTTCACTCGTTTGAAGTTCTAAATTCAGAGAGATTGAATTGATGGCAACTGTATTTTAGTAAATCTTAAAATCAAAAGAGTTCGGTCCAGTACTAGAGTTACATGATATGCTAAAGCTCCCTAAAAGGCCAAGATTTGGTTCAAATCCTGGCCGGATGCCCTGAGAGTGGTTTAACCAGATTTTTTTCAAATAACGCATTTTATTGCATTTTTTTAGTAAATTTATTTTCCCTCGTAGTATGTTATAACGTCATAAAAGACAGTAAAACGTATGACACTAAAAACCTTAACGTAAATCTGGTCACGAAACCTTTTTAAGATCTTCAAATTCTGACTGAAAAGAGTTATAAGTGTAATCTTTCCAACTCTCCCAATTTAATACACAAACACATCAATATCCTTTCATAAGTTCCCCTCTCCGTATGAACTCATTTTAAAAGTTTGGTGAGGATTTACTTGAGTTCTTTGTCAGCTGTTTATAAAAGTGGGTCGAGGGGAAGTAAAAATAAGAGTTAGTGAGAGGATTTGAGGACTGAGATGGGTCGGGGGTGTTTCATCACCCTGTGATCTGTCACTTGCACGACAGCCCGCCCATCCCTCCCTCTTCACCGTCTGATGACTGACTATTGAACCTAGTAAACGGATCGACCAAACAAAACAGCGACAATGAAAGTGGATATCTTCATTATCTCCCTCCCTTCTCCTCACTCTTACAACCCCCCTATCCCCAATATCTAGATTCCATTCTGTCCCACATTTAAACAAAGCAAAGTAAAGCTCCCTGCGTTCTAATAACAAACATCCTCCCCCATCAGAACCATTCCCCCTTCCCACTACCCCCATCTAATAATACTCAGCCTCTCAGTCGGGTTGATTGTCATTCATTCAGACGGAAAATGAAAATCGTCAACAGCTGTTTTTTTTAGTTGGTTTTTCAATTGGTATTCATTTCGAGTGGTTTTTAAAGAGGTTGTATTTTTTAGAAGAAAATAAAACACTCAGAGGGTTGGTGTTAGATCAACAAAATTACGGAGGGCAAGCAGTATTTACAATAGTTAGAATAACTAATTATATAGATGAAATTTAAAAAAAGCTTACACAAAAACCACTTAAGTTCAGTTAAAAGAAGTCATTAGTTAAATAACAAACATTGACCTCAAGGCGTTTATTGATAATTATTTCCATTTTATTCCTAAAGAAATGTGTTTAATTTTCGAAGCAAGCTTAAGGCGGGATATAAGAGGACACGAGGAAAACCCACTGTGTTTGCAGTTTTTATGGCAAAACATTTTTTGGCCAAATAAAATAAAATATGGCTCTGGTATGAACATAGAATTTAGTTTTCTTCACATAGGGACCTAAAAATTTCATGAATATCGGTGAAGGGTGTCCTGGAATTTAATGACAACTTTTTCTCTTCATTTAAAAAGCTTGTTAGATTATGCGGACATGCTCATGACCGATATTCAACAACTAATGTGAAGAAAATTAAACTCTATGTTTGTAATGGAGCAATATTGTATTCAGTTTGGTTAAAAAAATGTTTTGCATAAAAACTGCAAAAACACAGGCCTTTTCTAGCGTTTCCTGTCATTCCACCTTAAACATAATAATATAAATAATAATAAAATAAAAAATAAAAATTTACTTTCTGAAACTTTTATATATTACAAATACCATGCACGACAGATACCAGTCAGGAGGGTATATTTTTACACCTCGTTCTTTACATAAATTTTGGAAGCTCTAACCTCAAATAAAAAAAATAAAAAAAGAGAAAGGCAAGGATTGGCTCCCTTACCTCACCCCTCAAAAACCGCAGAAGGAAATCACTTGTTTTACGAGACCACCCTATGGTCTCCATCGTACAAGTTTTCATCTGCGCTTGTCAACGACGTATTTCTTCTTTTATCGTGAGCGTTGTGCCATAAAAAACAAACTCTCCATCCGCTTTCAAGATTTGCAAGTCAATGTGAGGAGTTCATATGAGGGAAGGGGAGAACAGGTACTGCACAGGGGTATGGTAATAAGGACTTCAGGAGGAGGGTGATGGGGAGGGGAGCTGTGTAAATAACGACTAAGAAATAATTAGATGTGTAAGGGAAAGTGGAAGGTTATGTTTTATAATCTTTTAAATTGGAATAGGAATTCAATTAAGTCGAAGACAATATATTTACCCCCCTTATTATTATATTTGATTTCGAGTTTAAAATAAAAAGAAAATTACTGTTTCCAACATATTGTATCTTTTAACATAAATTTGTACCTTAATCCTATAATCAAGCATGCCTTTTAAATTAATCTTAATTGAATTGCAGTGTTTTAATTTTAAAAAGAGTAAATAGGTTTTCTTAACCCCAGTAAACAACGCTGGAATAGGAATGCCAAAGTGATAAAAAAATTATTGAAACTCNCCCCCCCCCCTCCCATAAGATAGTGGAATTATCCAAGTTTCCCTCCCCACCACCACCACCTCACCCTTAGAGTATGAGTTCACCGCCTACTTCTAGACAGTGCAACCAACCAAACCTGTCCATCAAGTGAAATACCCGCAAGGGGGTACCACTTTACCGGCCATTATCAGTGGCATGATCAGCGTACCACAACACCGACCGAATACTTATAAAAAAAACTCTACCAGTAATCGCACTCCCCATCAACTTTGCCTCGACCAGACGCATTTCTTAGTCAAAAAAGCAGTTAATGATTTTTTTCACGTAATTTGTATGCAAAAATCATACACAACGCTGTATAATAAGAAGTTAAAGTAATTGACAATAGATCCAGGGGCTATCTAGCAGAAAAATTATATACACATTCTCTTCCCGCGTTTTAAATTATCATAAATTATATTGACGTTAATGTTAAGTTATGACTGACTAGCCACGTTCACTACACAAGCAGCTGTGACAATGTGCCATTAGGTTTTTCAGAGTCATCCAGCGATGGTTAATATGAAATGCGGATGAGTTTTAATGTAATACATTGTCTTCAGGGTTTAAAAAAATTAAACTTTGTAAAAAATAAAAAAGGGGCTGAGGGGGGTTAAAAATAAGGGAAAATGCTCTAAGTCTTTCGATACCTACAGGCGTGTGTTCGTTTCTAGTATAATGATCATCTTGCTATTTTAATACGTGACAATATTCTTTATAGATATTGAATGTCTGATCAGTAAAAAAAATGGTGTTAAGGATTGAGCTAAGGATGAATTTAGTCCATAATAAGCTTATAGCTAGTATATCGGTATAATATGACAAAATATTGATTATCCGTAGGCCTGTACTTAGATTTTTTTAAATATTAATAAAGAATTAGTGTTTATTAATTCGATACACTACGTTTTTCCAATTCAAATAGTGAATATTTAGATGTTAAGAATGTCATTTTTTTGCTCGATTAGCTATGTCTTAAAAAATATATATTAAAAAGTGAGCAATAAATATTATTTATGTGGTACATCCCAACTAAATAATTATTATATAATTCATAACTTTAATATTTGCAGTAAACAAATACAAATATTTCCAAAAACGAGTTTTTATAAAATATAAGGTAGATCAGAACTTTTCTGAAAGTTTCTTCACGACGACAAATTCCAATATTGACCTATGAATAATGCTGGCAATATTGACAATCCAGCGTTGTTAAGTTAGTCGTGTTTCTTGGAAGAACACGAGATATGTTTTCATACTAAATTTGTTAGAGAAACTTTTATTCAAATAATTATGGCAACTATCATGGAATGGATTCACATGGTAATTGTGTTCATCTTTGAATTTAGAATAATTGAGATTACCAAACAAAAACATTAATGTATGCATAAATTAAATGTTTTTAAACAAATCAATTTTTGTTGTTGCTAATATTAAACTTTTATTATAAGACTACCCAACTTTTCCAGGTTTTCCAGAAAAAGAAAACTGTGAGAGCCTTCAAAATATAATCCAAATCCGATTCGAAATTTCAAATCTTAATATTGGAAGATTCGGATTTGATTCAAAATTCATAATACAAATCAATTTTAAGATTCCGATTCAATAGGATTAGATCCAAATTCGAATCTATAATTCATACTTTTTTGACAAATTAATATAATCAGATCGAAAACCAGTAGCGTGGTCGAGTGAAGAGATAAATTAACTTGAATTTTAGATAGTAAAGGAATCACGTGACTCTAATTGTTTGTGAAAGAGAATATCTTGTACTATAATTAAAAAAGTGGTGTAGTCTTTATTTGATTTTTCTCTTTTTGAGATAAATAATAGTTACTAAGACTATTTTTTAATAAATCTATAATTTGTTTAAGATATTTAACAACATTTTTGAAATATTTTATTATTGGATTTGATTCGGAAATTTAAAGTAAGAAATTCAACACAGATTTGATTTGAAACAATATCATGGTAATCCTAAAATTTATTATTTGATTCAAATCTGAACCTATTTATGTTTTAAATAAAACATTTGATCCCATTGTTTTAAGTATGGGATTCGATTCTATAAAACGAATTTAACATGAGATTCGATTCGTATTAGACTCGATTTTTTAAGCATGAGATTTGACTCGGATTTGATTCAAAAAAGTTAGATAAGATTCAGATTAGATTCGATATTGAAATGAACGATTCATACAGGCTTACAGGCAACATTAAACCAATTCCTGAACAAACCATTTTGCATTTTTTCTTTGTGAGTGACAATTTTTTTGTTTGCTGCATTGATCACATATTTTCTAAAACATTCCTATTGGCCACTTACCATACCATAAGTTATTTTAGAGTAGACCTACCGTATTATTGTTTAAGATACTATTTATATCCCTTTGTAAATGTTTTTTAAAAGAAACCTTGTTTTCCTTCTCATATCAAATAAGACTGTCATATCTAGGCAAACCATTTTGGTAACACCGAGAAACAAAATCTTTCAATTTTGTTTGAATATTTAGGTGCAGAATTAGTCAATAGCTTAAATTCACTGACTTTTACTTTTTTTTTTAATTCCCTAACATTTCCCGGTTTTACTGACATCAAAATTTCCTGACTTTCCCAGGTTTTCTTCGTTTTCTTCCATGAAGTGCAAGTGTGCTATGATTTTTTTAAATGTGTTGGAAGATACATAGATAGTAGACAAATATACCACCTTCCCCACTATATTTTCAAAATTAAAAAAAAAGTATGTGTAGTTTTATTCCTCCGTTCTCACTTAAGACAAATGCATGAAAGAAGTGAAGGGGAGATAAAGTTACGACTCTTACTGCCTGTCCACTTTCCAGTCCAGGATTACTGCATGTTTACACTTATAAGTAAGAATTTAAAATAAGTGTATATAACTGATGTTGATATATTGTGGAATGTTATTCAAGGACACCAACCTTAGTATAGCTAGCCGAGACTTGAACCCCAAGCTTCTAGTCAGAATTAAACAAAGACAACACGGGACTAACTTTAGTTCACGTTCCTACCAGTGCGGATTTTTTATGGAATGCCACCGGTATAAAATATTCAACAAAACACTGCTAACGTCACAAGTCACAAGTAATATTAATAGTTCAACTTTTATATTTAAAAAATAATCGTTTAAGTGACCGATGGCCAAGCATTTTTAGGCACTATAAAGACAATCCATTCTATTTCTGTTCACGGGAAAGTCGAAATTCTTATCAAGGCTAGGTATACAGGGGGTTAAACGTACTACTATAGAAACTTAGATTTACTTAAAAACTCATTATTGCAGGTTTGCAGGAACTGTTAATTTAAAAGATGGAGATACCTCCTACGGTTTAAACTTGTTACAAATATTTTCAATAACAATACAAATCCGTTTTATTATTATTATTATGTGACAAAAGCATTTTCAAAGTCACGTAAAAACATCCTTTATTGTCGGTTCTTCCCTCCCTATAGGTCAGTGCACCCCTTTCCCAGACCAATCACAAAGCACCACAGGCCACGTTTCAGAGATGTTATGAGGATAAAAGGGGGCTGAACTTTTCTTAAAAATTGAAGGAATAGGACGAAACCTTATAGATGGCCCACCAGTCAGTAGATAATAACATATCCTGTCACTCATCCCGAACTCTACCATTGGTTGGAAGGGGTAAGGTAACAATAAAAAATAAGTTTATTATGCCTTTAAGAAGAACGTGAGTAAGGTTAACCTAAATTGGTTCTTCGTCCATATACTGGTATTGTTCAACTCTCTTTACCTGTACTTTACATAGTCACAGGTTTCGATGTACAACTCTATTATTACGACTTTTTTTTGTGTGTAGGAAACCACTAGTGGGAAAAAACGACTTGTAATAAGAACATTTATATTATAGGTTATGCTTACGAGTCCAAGGGACGTTCAAGACCTTTAATGAAAAGGTTTACATGGGTTTTTTTCAAGTCTGGAAATAAATAAATAATTTGAACAAAGAAACATATGCAAGATTAGAAAATGAGAGTGTTTAAATTTGAATCGAAGACTTAGTAAAATAAATTTGTACTCTTTATGTTTTCGAAGACTAAGTAAAATAAATTTGTACTTTTTATGTTTTCGCATGGATGATTTAAAAATAAGTGTATGTTAAAATATATAAATCTAGCGAGGTATTTATTTTATTACTTGTCGTAGGCTATGTTAGTGGAACAAGGAAAGCATATAATATGGAAGAAATACACACTTATTTAGCAATATATAAGCTTTTAAAAATAACGTGTTAAATAATTAATTAACATTAAAATTTATAAATTAATATTGACATCTTCATTTAAATGTTAAAACAAATGATTAAGATATGTTTCTACATTAGTATAATGAATATAGAAAATAGTTTAGTTTGAATATTTTAGTCTAATGCTAGAAAATAAATTCTCTCCCATGAAATAAAAAATAAAATTATAATAACATTGTTTATAAAAAATATATATATTGTTTAGAGATATAACTTAATTTGCTTTCCATGTTGAGTCCTTCAATAATTACCTCAGTGTGAGTAACATGTCATCCGGGCGGTAAAAAAAACTGTCAAGCTATCTTTTGAAACTTTTTATCATGACATCCCAAAGAACACGCGTGCGCGCACAACTCCATAAAACCAAACCTCTATCATTTACTCGCAGGGGAAATATTCAAGTTACACACACATTGTTTGTGTTCAGAAGTAACGACAGCCCATTTCCTTGATATCCAAATTGCAGCGTGTGTTGAGTGTAATTCAGAACTCACAACTGAAACTGTCAACGTCATCATTTTCTCGTCAGTGTCACTTCGTGTGAGTTTCTTTTGTCACAGGCAAAAAAAGAATAAAGAACCTTGTGGTTTTAACATGCACGCCAACATTTTAAAAGTACGATAGATCTAAGTTTCTCGTTATTATCTTTTGAATTGTTGATGTGCCGGTTGTAAATAAATAAAATGAGTTTGCGGGAAGTGCCAAATGAAGGGCCGGTGTAATTTTGTTGTCCGTATCAGAGTTACACAATCATATATTACTTACCTCAAGTGTACACTGCGCTAACCCTGAAAGGTTATGAGCTTACTTTACTTGGTTCCACTATGACGTATCTTAAAAGAGAGGGCCGTAATGTAATACGTTAAGGTAATATCAAGGGTGGTGAGCCTTCCGTTATTGTACGGCAGCACACCTCATGTACAGCTCCCCCACCACCAATATGATCGTACACCCATCATAGATAAATAGATTGATAATATTGGTTGATTTAGTTTATCATTATTATTTAAAAATAACGTTTTTACTTTGATTCCTTAAAATACATGAAAATACATGACGTTGGATAATGTATAGATTTTAAATAAAAAGTTACAGAACTGATACTGTTACCTTTCAGTGTGAACGGAGAGTGTGTGTAATCCATGACGTCTACTTTTTCTGTAAGTGTACAACGTTTTACTAACAATCCGGGCTCTACACATATATGCACCACTAGGGAAAGGATGAGGTAAAACTAAGTACCCCGCACTCGTGAGGAACGAGGAGGTAAAGTGGAAGGAGGATGAGGGGGACGCGATGGGGGGGGGGGCGGGGGTTGAACTCAGTACACTCTGCAAGGATTGAAAAACACTGACCTACCCGTCACCAGCAAACTAGACCAGATGAGAATGACGTCTTAATCCGCGCACCCACTGGTGCGGATGACTTGTACTGAACCGTAAATAATAGAAAAACTTCCCCATTTCTACCTACACTTACATTTGAAACCACTCAACTACGCCATGTTTCTTCCTTTTGTTGTCTAACAATTGATCCACATACATTAATTTACTTTTCTAAAAACATGAATGCTGTGGTTTTATACGAAGACAGTTCATGGCGTAGGTAGGCCTAGATTTTAATTACAGTTTTTCAAACGAATGTTTGTTCAAAAGTTTCAAAGGCATATGTCTGAGTTAAGCCCGAACCACGCTGTCCGCCCATGGCTTTGTCTGGACGTAGCCTATAACAAAATACTAACGAAACCCAACTAAGTAGCTATATAATTCTTGGCAACTAATAAGATACTATTAGGTTAAGAGCAGCGTTCCTCAAATACAGATTCTATGAAAACAGGCCTCCCCTCACTTGACCAACTAAATAGTGTTTCTTTATGTGCGTTTTGTGAACAACGTTCATGTGTGTAGGACATTTGAATAACAGACCTGTAATTTATGTTTTAATAATAATCGGAATGGTATATTAAAATAACATAAATCGACTAAACAAGCTGTAATCATGCCTATATTTAATTTTTTTTAAACAAATAAAAGGTAGTTTATCTTTTAAGACTGTTGATATGATGAGCTTTTTGTAATAGAGTCAAGTCTATAGTACAGCTGTACCTCATTTAAATATATGGTTTTAAACTAAGACAAGAAACATACGAGTACAATGATATTCATATGTACGTTCAAGATTTCCTCTATATGAAAAAAGGGCAGTGTCGTTAAATGTGTATCTAGACTTAGAGTGCGTATCATAAATATAACCACGTTGAAGAAATAGTTTACACTCACACATATCTTACTCGTTTATTGACACAAAAACAATGTGTCAATACCCAGTAAGTGCGTAAGTCGCGACACTTAAACAAACATTATTTATAGACGCAATAATAAAACAGCAAAGTATCTATAACAAACGAGTATGTTGACCTCACCACGGTTCAACCTGCCGCCGGCATGTACTGTACCTCCTGTTGACGGACACAGTCGCCAAGTGGAGGGACCAACCATCATTTGCATGTTACTTTCATGGTTCAATAGTATCGTGTAGGCATCAGCGCATTACTAAACCGTCAACATCTAGGATATATAAAACAATACATAAAAATAAACACCCGACCAAACCCCCTTCACCCCTTTATCCCGACAGCCACCATTCCTCCACTCTTGGCACGCCGTCCACACGGCCTGAATCACAAATAATAAGCTGCCTTGGGTCCGTGTGTGCGCTTGTAGACACTATCTGATGAATTGTTCTTCATTTTTCAATCGTCTCCCCCCTCACCCCCCCCCCAACTCATTCCACAAGTTTCTATCTCTTTCCCCCTCTAACTCGTTTGGCTAATGAACTCTGAGAAGAGAAACGAGTTATTTTCCTAGTGTGATGCCATCATCTTATTTGCATTTGGTTTTTTTGGTCAAGTCATCATTCTCTAGATCAGAGGTTTCCAACCTTCTTCAGCTGACGCTTCCCTCAGTAGATAGTTAAATTCATAAGCCCACCCTGTGTATAAACATTTTAAAATTGACTTCTATTCATTTATTTATTTATTTTATACAAAAAACGATGTAGCCTTACACCTGTTTCGGTGGCCGCATGGTATAAGGCACTACTATAGCAATATTTTAGAGTACCGATGATGGGAAGATTGTAGTTTGATCCCTGTTAGGTGTACTGATAATGTTTTTTCGTAAATAGTTTCCCACTTTCTTTCGATGAAAATGTAGGTAGACTCCCTATAAATTCAACCTTCCTCATACCTGGCCCATTACCGTAATTAGTACATAATCGTATACCTGAATTAGAAGTCAGACGCGGTGCTAACTAGTGCAGGCTAGTGGTAGAAAAATTGACTGAAGATTATCTTTCTGGTGGACACTGTTTTGTTTTAATCATTTTTTTAATATTTGGTTTGATGTTTGACAGAGCTCACCACAAATCAATATTCACCTCAAGCCAACAACGCTGTTTAGTTTTCATGAAAGTGAAGAGTTGAAGATTCGGTGGTGTTGTACGTGGCTGCAATGGTAGCTTAGGGCAGCGTTTATTAAACTGTGCTCCGTGGAGCTTTAGGGCTACGCCAGTTATCTCATGCTCCGTTGAGGAAATTTAATATAAAAAAATTTCACACTAAAAAATAGCATCAGTATTTAAAATTCCCAATTGTTTCCAAATTTGAATAGTGAACATTTTCCAAAGGCGCACCCAAAACAAGTGTGGTTTTCCATTTGTTTTATATTTTCTACTTGTAAACTTTAACTGTCGTTATTGAATGTTCATAATAATAGTGTAGACAATTCTTTGAGGTCTTCAACATGTTTTTTTGTGTGCGAGAACTTCCTTGGTCTAAACGTTTTGAGAATCTTTATCTTAGGGGGAGGGTACAGAGGAAAATTGGGGGGCGAATCTGAGGGTTGCGAGCTAGAAAATAAACACATGCTTGCACACTTTTGGCTTTCACCGTATTTATTACAACTGGTAGGCAGTGTTGCCAATACCACAAGAAATAAATAATCATCTTAATTACTTTGGAAAAGTGATTGAAATAAGAATATCATCGATTTTTAAATTTTTTACAGTTTTTTTATGAATGATTCCAACCCCACTCCCCTCGTCTCACTGTTCTAGATGTAAAAGCATTGTATTGACCTTGGAATTTTTATTTATAACTGTTTGGTTTAAACTATTATTACGCTAGTGTGTTGGTGACATGAAGGTTGAATATAGAGAAAGTGTGTCTGTATATGCGTGAAAAAGCTATATAAGTGAAAGCAGCCCCCAGTACACCCTCCGTCATCGGCAGTCCAGTCTATCGCGGGAGTGACGCCTTAGACCAGGGGTTCTTAACCGGGGGAAATGAAGTTCTTGGGGATATAGGAGCCAAACAATTGGGGTGTAGGACTTCATCTTTGAACAGAAAAATCTAAAGAGTTGTAGCTATAGGTTGATTTTGGTTGGAAGAACAGTAGAAGTTAGTTACTAAAGTTACTAAAACAATTTTAATATATTCATACTTCAAGTCTTGTTATCTGCAGTTGTCACTTTTGATGGATATTATCAATACCTATAAAATAACACAAATAAAATAGTAAAATATTATCAATATTGGTCGCAAATAAATAAACTTGAATTTTCTCTACTGTTCTTCCAACCAAAATCAGGGTATAGCTTGTGTGTTTGTGATTTTAAGTTTTTCTATGAATAAATATGATAGAATCTTTATGATTTTATTTATTTCAACTAATACATTGACAAATTTGAAGTCAAACTGAAGAATGGTGATGATGATGATAACTTCTAAAATGTAGTTAAGGGAGTATGAAGACGTATTGGGCAATCTCTTGATGTATGCAATCCTAAAAAGTAAAGAATATCTGTCTTAGACCATGTGTCCACTGAAGCGGATTCTAAACTATGAACGTTGCATACTGTAGGTAAATAAAAATATGCGCTAAGCCTACGCTTATATTATTATTATTATTATTATTATTATTATTATTAGCACCGCGTCTTACTACCCGTTCGGGTTATACGCACTTACGCTAATGTGTAATGGTAGGGTGATTGTGAGATGAAATGGAGGATCTACAGTTTAACGTGGAATCCGAACCACGGTGGAGGCCTGCCATTCCCCACATTCACAAGATGTCTTGTCAGAGGTGAAGGAAGGGTTTGGTAATCAGATAAATCTGTACCGGGATCGAGGATTGAACCCCGGCCGCCAGCATATAAGTCCGACACCTTACCCCTACTAAGCTTATAAAATGGTAACAGTGTCCTAGATGTGCATCTTGATGTTTATTGATTTGATTGGTCCTCCATACCTATTTGTAAAGATTATTATGAGAAAGATAAGAACTGATCCAACTTATAAGAACTTAATTCCAGTCTAGAAAACTGAGATTAACGGCCAGAGGTTTCATTGTGCTGACCACATGACACCTTCTATCTTTAATTGTTGCCACTATCTTCGCCAGCATGCAATGCCCATTTAGTCGGTATAGCTCGCTTATGGGCTGACGCAATGAAGTTTTGTTTACGTAAAGAGTATTTTGAGTACTTAATATGTGATTTGTGTGGATATCAATCTGGTCCTGTAGGGTCCATCTCTAAGACTGGGGACTAAATGGATACGTCGTATATACAACAGGCTTTAGTCTACGCCACCGCGTGAGTGAACGTGAATGTCCCCGTGGTAGCACAAAGCGCAGGAAAGAGTTGAAACAGGAACCCTGGCAACTATGAAACTTTCCTAATCAATGGTGATGGGATGTGGTGGAGGTGAAGGGGGGGGGGGATACTCATTTCCAAATCCCGGTCAAGCTTGCTATGAGGGACACAAGAGAGAGAGGGAGAGGTGTTGACAATGAGAGGCTGTAGTGCTGATCACTTTCAGCCTTGCTCGTCCAATTCAACTCAATCTTCTTGGCTGCCTCACCCCCCACGTCCACATTAGATCCGGCAGTCAAAACTGGTGACGTACACTCCCCTATTTCCTACACAACTTGCATACATTGTCCCCTTAATTTCTTCATTGTTACTCCAACACGCAGACACACACACACACACACACACACACACGAGCGTTAAACAAAAACTAAAGAACTCTACTTTTCACCATTACATCGAGTCTCCCAACGGTAATCTGCACCCCTAGTTCTATTTTTTTTATTTATAAAAAAAAGGCTCCTTTCTTTTTCCACCCTTAGTCACATACCTCCCTAACTTACACATTCAATGGATGTAACATGTAAAGTCAATTGGAGCACCATTTCCGTGTTACTCTATTTTTTTTTTGCATAACAAAAGGATACGACGCGTGGATTAGCGACTATGAATGACGTCACAGTGAGGGGTTTTACCCTAATTTCTATGGAGAGCCGAGAGGGGCTTTGGGGCTAGAATAATGTGTTAGAAAAGGCAGATTGAGCCATGTTGGTTATCAGTTATTACTTGGTCTCTCTAGACACAAATGATCAGTTTTTTTAAGGATAATTGACAGGCTACATGGTCCTGGATTCATCTCAGTGTTTTAGTTGGGTTTATTTCTGCACTCACCCCACACATATAAATAAAAATAAATGACAAAGTGTTTATTTGATGGCAGAAAGAAAAAATTAGTTGATGTCATTTAGCTGCGCTATTCCCCATTTTATGATAAAAGTTAAAATGGTTTTTCATGTATTTAAAAAAATATATATATACAATTTTTTACGGAAAAATTAAACCAAGGTTTATAATAGCATCCCCATTCTCCCTTCCCCCTTATTTACTAAAAAATATTTCAGAGTATGTTGGCTGTAAAAAACATACGCTTATTTACGTTCTAATATCAAGAGAAAATATTGCAATGGTGACAATTTTTGACCTCAAGATTTTAATGAATCTTTACGTTTTACGTAACTCCGAAAGTAAAAAAGGGGATTTTAATATTCTGTCTGTCTTCATGTATGTCTGCCTGTCTGTCCCTGGCCATGGATCTAAAACGGGTTGATAGATTTTGTTCAAACTTGATGTCTAGATGCTATAAGGCTACTCCAGACTTTTATTTTATTTTGATCTTATCCCTCAAATTAAGGTTAGTTTACTGATGTATTATTTTTTGGAAGTCCGCATTTAAAAAAAATGGATATTAGAATTTTGTTTGAAATTGATATTTAGGGAATGTTTGACCACCCAAATACCACTGAATATTTGGTTTTCGGGTAAAATTTCGTTAGAGGGAACTTTACTCATGAGTAATTTTCAAGAATTTGAAATATTTTGAAAACTATTATAAATATGTTATTTAAAATGTAAATCTGGGGAGTGTTTGAGACTAAAATTAAAATTGTATGATTTGTTGGAGTAAAATTCGGAAAAGGGTTGTTTAATGATTTTTAAAACTTGAATGTTTCTAAAAAATAGCTCCAGTGATTTGGTTCCAAAAGGATATCTGTTAAGTTTCTTAGATTATAAATAACGCTATCTATCTATAGATGTTATGTTTTTCTAAAAAAATATTCATTTTATAGTAGTTTAATGAAGTCTGAATTTTCCCGAATTTTTTTGAAAACACCTCTAACAATTTTATTCAAATTTGGTATTGATAGGCTATTTTACAAGATCAATAATAATATAAATTTATTTTTCTAAGACCTTAGTAAATTTGAAATGTTTCTCATGATAAATAAGAATGCATTTTCATCATTTCAAATTATAATAATTTTATGGTAACTTATTACAAACAATTTGTTGTTGTTGTTTTTTTTATTTAAAATTTGTTAAAAATATTTGATCAATTTGTTTAAAATTTGTTTATAGGGTTTAATGTAATTGATAGATGATGGGCTTGTGTTTACGAAGAAAACTTATTTAAGGGTAGTTTACTGAAAACCTATTTTTGGAAGAAAAAAAAATCCAAGCGATTGTGTCGTACCATATATTTTTTAAATGATATATAGCTTGTTACAAACAAGTATTACCTGGTGTAGGCCTTCCTCCATCCAGTGTTTTAAAAAGGATTAGCACAGGCCAAGTGGACTTGACCTCAATTCTTCAGGATTAAATATTTTCATTTCTCGTGAGGTTTCTTCTCAACCACGCAGTTAAATGGGCGAAAGGACCTGGTGGTTTGCATTCCTCCCTCCCTAATTCCATCCCCACCAAAATGTCGGTTGGTCAGCTACATTGGATTTAGATAAAATGAAAAATAAAGTTATGCTTGAGACGAATCATAAATTATTGTATCCTTTATTTAACCTGTAAGGTTGTATTGCTCATAAGAGAGAATCATAATGTAATCTGTCAAGGTAGGTCTGGTGGTTTGGAACCTTTCTAAGCTGAGTGTATGTCAATAGGTGAATGAATGGACGCTATGACAGGGTTATCAATATATTTTTAAAAAGGTGATGAGATTTTTTTATGTAGATTTGCAAAAAAATCACAAAACGTTTGAATTACCACTGGGCTTTATGATCAATAAGAAATTTAACAAAGCTGAAATACTTATCATTAAACCGTATTCAGTATTAGGTCAACCCTACAGTAACAGACTGATGTGAACGCACAGTCCAAATACTTAGTCCTTAATCACTAAGAGATTAATTATAGAACATTATTAGCCGCATGTTAGGGTAGTTTTACAGATTTTGTAACTGTGAGATTCCCGCCTTCCAAAAGTAATATCACTATGTTGTTTGTAAATAAATAGCGCGAAAGCTCGTTTAATCTAAGTGTCGGATGAGCTATGACCTCAAGAAAGTTCTGCCTCTCTTTTCCAAAGGGTGAAGGGGTTACAATGAGCAGGGGGGAGGTTAGTGTACTGCCATGCGTGCTTACACGCAACATTATCGACTTGAATAACCAATAACATAAATAAACAAGTAGTACAAGTGGTAGCGACCACAACATTAGCGGACGGGGGGGGAGGGGGGGGTTAAGAAGAGGGGGGTGACAAAATACGATTACAGTCTTACTCCCCGCCCCTCCTCCCCCCACAACCACATAGTCATAGAGTTCAACAAACAAATATGAAACAATAACCAAACCAATGATCAGACCTCTAGGGTCCTCTCTGTTCTGGATATTTATTAATTAAAAGTGTCGTTCCAAAGCTGGGGGTTCTTAACCTAATGGTTCACTGACAGCTTTTGGGGGTCAATCCACGCAGTTGTAAAAAATAAACTTTATTTTCACTAACATCTGATGTTTGAAAAAAAAAAACTTGACTTGCCCATATTTTAAATGTATTGTCTTGTTATTTAATGTGTTAATAAAGTAGTGCATAGGCCCATACTACCAAATCACTACATTTTAAAACTATTTTAATAACTGTATCTCACAATTGTGAAAAATGTTACGAAAGCTTCACCAGACTTAAAAAGAGTTCCATGGATCAAAACAAGTTAAAATCCCTTGTTCTACAGTAAGTATTGGCTCCCTAAAAACCTAGTTTAGAAAAAAAAAAGTTTTCCGCTCTTCTTACTAAATTCTAATTTCCTCATCCTTAACACAACGAAAAAAGGACATGAGCGTATAGTTCGAACTGGCGGTGATGAACGGTGATAAATCCAATAGTTCAGAACTTCTGATGTTGAAAAAGGACATGAGCGTATAGTCCGAACTGGCGGTGATGAACGGTGATTAAACCAATCATTCAGAACTTCAGGTGTTGGAAATATAGAGACATCGTAGACTCACCCAAGCTGTCTTCTGCAATGGTATTTAAACTTGTTTTGTCCGCGTGCCTCCAGATAAAATTTCTCTCCAATTTTGTACCCCCAAAGTTGCTGGCGCATGATGCAAATTCTATAATCTATATCTAAAATAAACCAAATAAATCACACCCAAAATAATGTATTAAATAAAAGGTTTTAACTTTTAAATAAGAAAAAATACGTGTATACCCCTAAGAGGTCTTTGCGTACTACAGGTTGCATACCACTGGTCTAAAGATTTCCTCAAATTATAGCTCTAAGCTTGTGCAAGTAAGTATACAATCCGACACTTTAGCTGAGCCAGTAGCGTGTGTCTAATGAGTTTCCAGGTTCGATTCCCGGTATGTCCGAAAAATGTATCATTGGTGAAACGTGGTTTTTTTCCCTTTCGCAGTGATGAATAAACGGCCGTGGATTGGATGTTGTACTTGTCCTAGTCTTAGGTTATATTATAAGGCATTTGAAGCTACGACAGAACTAGCCAGCCGGTAATGGAAATATATGGCTTGAATAAAAAACTGACCCAGGCCACAGGATGAAAACAGTAACTGATGGTAAAAAAAAGGGCAGATATACCTTATTTTCAGTGAAACAGATGGTACAAGACAGCTGGTAGAAGGTTCTTAATTGAAATCATTGGATGAAAGTCACTAGAGTCAGACTATTCGGAAATAGCAATTATTTTCTTAGTAATACTACATTATCAATAATTATTTCCGAATAGGTTGAGAACCAAGGTTTGCTAAAAATGTGCTAGGTGTCATTTACCACCTCTCCTACCACAGAGTGGGTGTTCCGACAGCAACAAACGCTACGTTCTCATCAACCAAAGGTGCTCGCTGGTTTATTAGAGATCCCTCCAGCCTTTTCCCCCACGCCAACACTTTTGTTTCTTCAGTTTGAATCCCGTCCTGAGAACGAAGAGAGAGAACGTGGGTGGTATCCAATGTTCTTGTTATTTAACTATTGAAGTATTCCCTAATGAAGTGTAAATGATGATGTGTTGGGCTACTTCAAATCTGATAGAAGGAAGGGCGGATTATGTGAGGTGGGGTGTGAAGAGGAAGGTATCCATTTAGTCGGTATGGACGGTTGATTGCGTATGGAGCGATGCATTGTGGGTGGTCTTTGTCCGGGACGTTACCAGGCAGACCGTGTTCTATGGTCAGAATCGCAGACACACGTCCAAGAGCATGAATGCATCCAGAACATTCAATTGAAACTCGAGAAAGAGAGAGCGATATATATAAGGTACCGTAAATCAAAATTAAAAAAAAAGTTTTGAGTACCAAAACTTTCCCTAGTCATCTTCAAGCTGATTCAATAGACTGACTTCTGTGTGTGTTTCTTATGACTTCCTTCTGCCTGCTTTATTTATAAAATACTTTTATTTTTCTACTTTTACAACAAGAATATTTAATGTTTGTAATGTGTATGTGGTTTCTTTTACGTAACCTGTTATAAGCATTTTATAATAAATACTGGGGTAATATAGTCGATTATTATAACAAACATGGATCGGTGCAGCGATGGCTGAAGATTATAGAGCTAATTTGTATTCAAAACTTTATATTGGGAAAATGTATATGCTACGGGTAAAGTCCGAACCCGTATGGAGTAAATATTATCCCGATAATGTTAACATTATCTTAAATACGTAGATAATGTTGAGTGAGAAGTGATTAAATAATGTTTATTCAAAGTTTATCCAGATAGTAATGACACTACGCACCCGCACTTGGATGGTGACAATTTCTATGGTTTGGCCTTGGTTGGCAGGTTAGTTAGGTTAGTTAGGCTAAGTTAGATTAGTGTAAAATTGAGGATAACATTAGGCATTTCGAATGTTAGTGCACTGCTACGATCCAATTTATTGTCAAATTCGAAATATTATTTCAAAATAAGATTCGTATTGAAACGCGCTTAGTTTTACAAATATTAGTCCACATATCTAAGTCTTGCTTGCTAGTGTCGATATTATCTGGAGAGTGTCGTAAATGAGAAAATTACTCTTTATTTCTAACTTCATCCACTATACCGGGATAATGCTGACACCTCCCGGCTAATTTCGACATTATCCAGATTTCGCACACAACCCGTAACATATGTCACAGGCAATGTGTGAAATCCAGGCGTTCTGTAAACGGCCTAGGCTTTCTATATAGTGTCAGAGTAAATTTCGCAAGGTATGAAATAAATGAGTTTCGCTGTTGTATCTCATACTTATTTTCAAGTCCTTTGTCTTTTTGAAGTCCCGGAATATGTTATCAATTATGTTATCCAGTTCTATGTAAGTCTTGCGTTGTTTTCTTGCAGTTTCACCTAATTCCTTGGATTTAAGTTGGTCAAGTTACGTTATTTTAGAATAGGGTAGTTAGGAAAGGTTAGGTTAAGTTAGGTTAGCTATTATTCTCGGTAATATATAATTACTGGTTATTCTATAAATTTCCTAAGAAAAGTATAAAATACAACATCAAAGCTAATGTATTTTATTCTTTGCTAAAACCACTTAGAAAATATATAGGAAACCTAAGTATTTTATAGAATGCCTCGATTACACACATTGCCGTTAGCTTGTTATATCTGTACCATGATCCAATTTAAGCCTCGACTTTAGAGTTAAAGGTTCATTCGTCAAAGGTTAGTTATCAACTTCGCACAGTTTTTGCTTTCAACGTTTAATTTTAAACCAAAATTGATTTTCACTTCACATCATGATGATAAATTTAAAATGAGTCCTTCCAGTACTCTATCTATTTGCTGCACCATACCATCAAGTAAGAAGTGTGTTAAGTTTACAAGGCGATACAAACAATCAGTGATTACACCTACAGAAGACCAGAAAAGCTTAAAGTTAGTTTGGAAAATCGATTTTTTGTAGGGATTTATTATTTTTACTGATATCTAGATCATTTCAGCCACAATCTTGTTTGACTTTCTAGTGATTGGGAGGTCGGGGTTCAAATCGGGACTGTGTTTACAAGTTTTTTTCCTTAAATAACTGCTCCCCAACATCCACAAATGCAAGTTTGGGTGCATTTTATTAAAAATCATACTCTTATCACCCATACCAAATTAGTGTAAGTATTCAGATATCCCAGTCAATTAGTAAAACACAGATTTAAAAAAAAAGGCATCTACTAAACGTAATAAATAAACGGTACGAAACAATTGCACAAACTTTCTCATAATGTGTATTATGGCTTCAAAGAAAATTTTCAAAAATTTGTTTTGAGCAAAGTAGTCCCCTACCTCTAAGTATATTTTCCTCATAAAAGCAAACACATCATCTTGTTAAACACAATAACCACTATTTATAACTGCATACATTTTAAACCAAATTATTTATTCAAACAGCCTGTATTTAACAAATCACTAGAGCTATTTATTTTTTAAATCAAAATTTACAAAAATCAGTCAATAGTAATAAAAACACATCCACACAACTATTTATAGTACAAACGACTTAGCAGATCCCTATTTTGAACAAAACCACTGAAGCAGTTTTTTAAAATACGCAAATGTAAAAACAGCAGTCTTCACTAAACTAAACATGACTGAATTCTCTCCACAAAAATAAGTATACAGCTTTATTTGTCATGTTCATGTCAATCACTCCCCAGATATATATTTCAAACTATATATATATATATATATATATATCCATTTTCTAAATAATTTGAATTTTTATTTAAAATCACTCATCGGTAAACGACCCTTTATCGAATTTTTATCCAAAACCAAATATATACAAGGTTATTTGCCATGTCAAACACTCTCAATATACCCATTTATAACCAAATCGTGAGAGCTATTTATTTAAATATTTCGGGTTTTTGGGAAATAGACATCAATAAACTTCCCATAAATGAGTTTTTACTCCCAAAATAAGTAGAGCTACATATTGTTAATTGTTATGTCAAACACTGCAAAATAGGGATACCCATTTAGAACCAAATTATTAGAGCCGTTTTTAAAATACAGTGATTCAAGTTTTTAAAACATCGGAAAGAATAACCATCCTTCAACGAATTCTCACCCAAAATATTAATAATTAGGTCCCGGATTTTGATGACCTTAAAAGTTTCCAAAAATTAACAATAGAATGACACAAAAACATTAAAAATCACCTTAAAATATAAATAAAAATTCGCAATGAAAACACTAAAGTAAATCAAGTATGTACTTTTCAAGTGAAAATTAAAATCTACTAGGCCTACATGCAATGAAAAATCTTTCAACAACTAAACTTGAATTCCGGTTAAGACTAACATCGATTTATATAAATGTTTGCTTTACAAGTAATATCCAGCCCCTCTCGACTACCACCTTCCCATCTTAGTAGCAGGAACTTTCTAGAAAAGTGGATATTCCAACACCACGAGTGAAGAAGGTACAAATTAATTTGAAGTATACATTATTTTCTTAGTATAACAATAATTTTGTGGGATAGTTATTTAGTATTCATGTATTTATCAAACAACAGCAATATTCGTATGCATAAAATTCCTAAAGATGATCAAACAATGATCCAGAGCAAGATTAAGTAACCTAAAAATCCAAAATTACCTATAAAATACACCATTCCACAACCAGAGGCTCATACAGAGAATGTATGTACACATAAGCATTGTATGTGATCTACAAAATAAAATATACATGTCTTTAAATTCTGGGCCTGGAGTTATTTAGATATATGGTTACAGGCAAAATGATAGTTGAGGTTTCTTTAAATCGACAGTGTCTATATTAAAATAAAACCTGTAATTTTGCAGTTTATGTTAACAGTTCTATTTTGGCCAAAATAAATAAATTACTGAAGTGGCTATATTTAGTTTAATTCACTACATAAATTGTACTAATCTCAACCATTCTTGAATATCTGGCATGATAATTGAATCATGTGTCACAACAGAAACTTTTTAAATGAAGTCAAAAGTATTGGTCAAATGTCCCTATGCCCATGAGAAACATTTGAGAACTTTTAATCTTACATTGAAAAGAAAACAAGCTAAATGTATAATGAAGAAAATTGTATCCATTTTGTAAAAAAAAAAAAAGTTTATGCCATAAAAACTGACAAAATACTCTTGACTTCTCACCCTACCTTAAGAACGTCAATCATAACGTCAAATTACACAGAATACACAGAATGAGGCAATGCATGATGCTATTCCAAGTTTTGTAAGTCTCAGCCCCTCGCTATGTTTAGATTTCCTGGGGCCCGCCAAAACCAATCATGTTTTCACAGAAGACTCCCGTTTAAAAAAAAAATGTCAAAATGATAAAATTTAAAATTTACCCCCACCCAAAACTCTTCCAACTGTTTACTTTTCTCAACCACCAATAGAAGAAACTTTAATACTTTGTTTTCTCAACAGCCCACACATGCAGATGCTGGGAAAATGCATGAGATTAAGGGCGGTTGCCCACTATTCTGACAAAACATCCCATGGTGTCAAATGACAAAATGAAATCTGACAAATTGTTAGACCCAGTGAGCGACGATGATGTGACAAAGGCCGGAAAAAATTCAAACCCAGTTACTGTCATGGCGTAATTTGAAGATGATATAGAGCTTTTACTTTTAAGTAGCTGTTCTTTCCTGATATTGGAAGAAGAGGAGGCCAGACAAAGAAAGTGTTGGGTGTATTCTCTGTACAAAGAAAAATACATTTTAGTGTTTTTAAATAAATTGAGAAAAAGATTAATGGAGTTCAAAAATTGCATTCGCAAGAGTTCAGAATTTTTTTATTTTCTTCGTTTGTTAATTGAAGATAAGATTAGGAAGCTTCACACAAACTATAGACAAAGCATCACAGCAAACGAGAGATTGCTCATAAGATTAATGTAAGAAAAAAAAGTTTTACTTAGTAATAATAGGATGACCTTCTTCAGGGAAGTTTTTGTCAGACGAGCAAAACCCATTGCACGGACCTCCGTCGGACATATGTTCGATGTCATATGACAAAGTCAATTCGGTGTGCGGCAACTGATTTAAACAACGTGTACAATTAGGAAGAAGGGATAAAGGGAGAGTAAGTTTAGAAATAAAAGAGAAGTAGGCCTAGTTTCATAAAACAATACAGACCATTGTATTTTAAGCCATGTGGCATAACCTCGATTGAAACTTTCCCGCTGAGTGAGGCGGCTTCAGGGGTGAACTGTGTCATTAGGATGCGCTTCATGGACTGGTATCTTCAATATCTAAGTGGAAATTGATATCATTACCATATTCCTATTAGGGAAGGACCTATGCAGGGACGTAGCCAAGAATGGGGGGAGGGGTGGGGTTGCCTGAGGAGCTCAACCTACTTACCCCCTCCAACAAAAATGGAACTAAATAAAAACTTAACGTTTTAGTCATTTAATATATTTCTAATGTCTTGTGATGTTTACATATTTAAGAAATATAATTATTGATCAATTCTAAATGTGTTTTATTTTAAACAAATTATTATGTTTTCATCAGAAACTGTAACCCGGTCTCCTTTTAATCCCCTTTCCACACCCAAAATTTTTTCTGGCTACGTACCTGGACCTATGTGTCAGTATTTTTTTTTTTTTACCATAGTGACTTTTCCTCAAGGTTGGATACACAACAGTTACTTTAACTTCTAAAATATCCCTGGAATGAGAGTAGTGCTATTATCTCGCCATATTTCACGTCTGTGATAAACTAAGTCCCACCCTGAAGAGGATTCAAACCAGATCCACCGGTAGCCACGCTATTCAAGCCGTTAAGCTAGCACTATACCAGGTCCCCATTGACGAGAAGAACGTGATTAGAGCCCCAGTCTGCTTCAGTCAGGGTGATTTTCCACATGGGGTTTTATCATCCTTGTCCCAGGCTAATAAATATGTGTTTAATCTAAAATTATCCTAAGATTGTCGTTAATAGATAACCCTTGTGAGCATGGGTACCAAGTTTGTATACTATAGTTGCCGTCATTGGAGAAGGTCAGGGTTCAAATCCGGTCTAGGTGTACGAAAGGTTGATTTCTAACCCTACGATTTCCTAATATCCCTCCATGTATATATGGGTACATTCCCTCTAAATTATACCCTACTCATCTCTGCACTATTCGTATAAGCCAAAGTGGGTAGCACGACGTAGTGCAAAAAAGAAATCGTTTATGAGGAGATTCATCAGCACCTGAAGTGAGCACTGCCTTAGCGCTCTCAGTCATGATCACGCCCTAATTCCTCCCTTCTCTNAAAGTACCCCCCCGTCTTTTTTAACCTCCTCGGTGTGTATAAAGGACAGCCCCCCAGAGCCCCCCCTCTCCCCCCCCCCCCCCCCCCGACGACTCCTTTATGAAGACGCTGCGGTCCGTCGCAGTCGGGAGAGAAGAGTGTGTCGGTGAATGATGGCGCACGCGTGATTTCTGTCGGACAAGGTCGCCTCTCAAGACAATCCCCCTCCTCGGATCTCGCCTTCTCCGAGACGCTGGGCGAGACCAGCTTCTATTCTCCCCCTCGTCACAGCAGTACACCAATCATCATCAAACACGCTACACCGAGGGGGGGAGGGGGGGGAGGGAAATAAATATGGCTGTGATGAGTCGGGCGTCGACGAACAAGGGACTCTTTCAGAGAAGCTCATCAGCCTCAGGATGGGTGGAGGGGGGATCCAGAGGTGGCCTTTATACAGCCTCTTCTTGTGTAAAAGCCTTACTACCCATCTGAGATATCTGCATATTTATACTAATGGAATAGGGATCAGGAAGGTGGGATTTAATAAATTGAATGGCATCTGCGTGGAAGGAGAGTGGGAAACCAGTTAGGAAAAGCCACCCTCAGTACATTCAACAAGGATTTGAACCCCAATCTACTCATCACCTCGCAAACCAGATAAAATGAGTAGCTTCAAAGCCAAACAAGGCTTTCCCTGGTCAATTCACCTAGATAACGTAATAATATAAGGTAATAGGTTTAAAATAGTGTATTTAAAATAAATATACCAACATTCTCCAAAAAATTGTAGTTTTTACTACTATTAATTTTTAGCACTGCGTCTTAATATTTGTTCAGTTCATACCATATAGCTCATGTGTCAGGAAAGAGTAAAATTGAAATGCGAGGAAATGTACTAGCATATAGATGGAAGAAGAGTGGAAAATCATTGGGATTTGAACCCTTATTTCCTTGTCATCGGCAGTCTAGTCCAACATGAGAGTGGCCCATTTAGACCATGTGGCCACTGAAGCAGGTATTTGTACATTGGTGTTCTAGGGCACCTAAAAACATGGGAAATTATGGATAAAGATATAGAATCTACCACATCAGAGGCATCGTCTCCGAGAGTGGCTAACAATGGTTTTATTACCCTTCTCCACGCAAGTGTGGGTAGATTTAATCGAAAATGCTATTTTTAACCTCATTTCCCTGTGTATGCGTATAAAGGTCCGTATAGACCAAACGAACAAGAATATAGAGCAAGAGTATTCTTTCACGCTCGCTTAGGCTGGCCGCACAATTGTGCTAGCGATCATCTAACAAACAGCTACTCACTCGTCTACACCAAAATAGCTACTCGCAGAGCCATGAATGCGAGCGAGTGCTTGTCGTGAACGCAGACAGACCTAACGAGTGAATGCTCAATTCTCACTCCTTCACACTCGGTTTATACTTGCCCGATAACAAAATTATTGTGGTGTAGTTAAATAATTTCCATTTATATGGACCATCAGCCCTACTGCCAGTTTTCGGTAGCTTGCTTTTTTTTTTGCCGTTTTCAATGGTAAGATGCTAGAAGTAAATATCTTCTTTACCTCATCAACTCGACATTTCAAATGTTTCCAAAGATAGTACAGGCATATTCTTATTGAATTAATTTTAAATTTTACAAAAGTAGGGTTGTAGGCACTAATCATTATTCCTATCCATTTTCTATTTCCGTCCGAAATTATTACTTAGCAGGTGGTAGGTACTTGCACCGAACGAAATAATTCTTTGCTAAAACTGCGAGCACGTCCGAAACCGAAGGAATGCTCCACGGAACTTTTCCCGCGCTCTTTCGTCGTCTAGACCAATCGATCAAACATTCTTAGAACATCCTAGAATATTTAGGTGAACTTAATAGAGTACCGAAAAAATGCTCCACACACGTTTACACCAAGAGAATTTAGTTGAAGTGGGAGGAAAATTAGCTTTCGATCGCTTGGTCTAAACGCACCCTTTTTTTTAACGAACGAGTTCTGAGATGATGTGAGAAAGAAAAAGTTTTTTTTTAAACTTCTCATCAGTTGTCAGTCATCACTATCACAGTATAGACCTATATACCAAAGTGAGCAATATTTATAAAACTAGCACAAAGAAGGTGTAAGCCTGTAAGGCCTACCTTAACACGTAAGACCTATTTAAGCGGTGGAGAGGAAACACAAAAACAACGAAGAAGGTGTCCCTAAACATGCTTCCCATTTGACCTTGTTTCCGAGCTACAGCCAAATGATTCCACTAAGCTGCTAGCATACTTGATATCACTAGACCTGTTGACTTGGTAATACGTTCTATGGGTTATTCCAAATAACGTACCCGATTTTTTTGAAAGAGTGCAGCATTCTAATACAAGACAACTGAAGGCTTGCACTCAGGTTGAAGGTGGCCATTTTTTAAAGCTTCCTCTAATGTTGAGAACCTCCACATTACTAGAGTATAAACATGAATACAACATGTAGACAAGGTCAAGTGGGAAAGTGTTTATATGAAAAATTTGCGTTGTTTTTGTGTCTACGGTCCACCGCTGAAGTGGCTCCCATATTCTACAGTACATCCCGTATATATATATATATATATATATATATGCGAAAGGGTGTCAACTAAATATATATGGTTAGCTATGATGTAGTCTCGGGGAGACATGTCCATAGATCCACGCATGTGCTGTGTGACTTGGTGTTAAACTAAATAAATATGGTCAGCTATGATGTAGTCTCGGGGAGAAATGTCCATAGCTCCACGCATGTGCTGTGTGACTTGGTGTCAGCTATGATGTAGTCTCGGGGAGATGTCCATAGCTCCACGCATGTGCTGTGCGACATCACCGCTAAACACGACGGTAGTAATGATAATTGGCACGGGCCGGGATGTTGCAATGAATCACCACCAGGAGCAGTCTGTGAGCTCACCAGCGGCAATTTCATGTGTGTGGAGGCTATAAAACCATCTTTCACACAAGCTCATGAAGAGGTGTGAGTGCGTGTTTACGAGCATGTTGATGGCACAACGCGGCACTAAGAAGGCGACATTAACAATCTTAGAGGAGGACCGTTGTCCACTCAGGCAGGCCCGTTGGATGCCTTCCCACACATCCTCAGACCCTTCTTTGTTTAAGGACCTTGCCTACTTGGTGAATTCGAAGCTATTTTGCTATCTGGGTTGCATATGAGCTTGACGTACTCAAGCAAAGATAGGGCATAAAATGAGTAGCTCCACATGGAAGACATCTTGTCTACCTACTGATAATAATCCCCTTTTGACGAGTATCAACTATCCTTCTAATTTAATCACCTGGACAAAATGGATTTGTATTTGAAAATAAGATTTCCCTTGATTCCTATTTAGATATACATACACTTCTATATCCTGGCGGGAAGATTCCTACCGGCCATTTTCGTGAATAAACTAAATAACCTAAATTCTAGACGATTAAATTATTTAGATTTATGAAAAAACTTGAATACTCTATCGACACGTTAGTTTTGTGACTATTTTTAGAATTATTAAAGAGTTTGTAGTTCCTATTTCAATGTTATACTCAGTAGCGGCTCGTGTATAGACATTGCGGACTGCAGCACCCCCTATTTCCACTCGATATTATCGATAACATTTAATATTATGAGTCCTTTTTTCTTTAATGCTTTCTTTATTTTTGTAGTACAATATATATTCCTTAAGCTTAGTTTCAGTACTTCAGTAGTCATCCCCCAGTTTATGAAAAAGACACAAAAATCTTTGTATGGAACTGTGCGCTTCACAGTGCCAGTGACGTGGTGTTTGACTGGTGTGCGCATGCGCACATAGGAGGGGGTGGGGAGGAAGGCGGGACTGTCAGGTAGAGAGAGCATTGTTGTTCTCGCAGTGCCGACTTTGGAGAGATAGTGGAAGGAAGTTTTGTTTTTTTTACTCAGCGTTTGTTGTGATTAAAAACCGTGTATCATATTCTTGAATGTGATAAAGTGTAGAATTGTGTAGAATTAAATTATTATTATTCTGCCTCCAGCTATTTTATTTTATTATTTTTTTTCTGTTCTTTTATTTAACAGAAAGACTAACTGCGCTTGCAGTACTTTCATTGGAGAAAAATTTCCTCAATTGTCATCCAGAGATCAAGGAGAAAATTATTGAAATTTTTGCGTAAATTAAAAGAAGAAGAATAGATTTCATTTTTAAATTAATAGATCAAGCTTGAACTGTAAAAATTTAAGTAAGTATAAAAGGATTTTTTTTTAGAATTTTTTTTATAACTTTCTGAATAAATTTTCTTTTTATACATGTTTTTTTCCCTTTAACACATTTTTAAAACAAAGGCTAAAAAATTTCTCGAGCAGCACCCCTACGAATTTTAGTTATGAGTCGCCAATGGCTATACTAGTATATTTAAAACCCACCTAATAAAACGTAAATACACAAACATGAGAAATCCTGTCTTAGAATGTCGCAGCGTCACAGGTAGGCAAAGTCCTTAAGTGAAGAAATATTTATGACAACAGTGAAGGTTTCTTGATGAAAGTAACACAACAAAATTACATGTGATGATGTCGTCAGTGAATAGAAACTGGAAGATAGCCGACGGCGATATAAATGTCACGGATACTACTATACCAGACCATTAAAAATGATCAAGTTATTAAGTTTAACTATTTACGAGTTACTCAAAGAGGAAAAAGTTATTTTAATGTAGGCCAAGTTCTTTGATAGTTTTAATAGACCCGTTTTATATTTCAGTTTATATAAACACGGTGTTTGACCAGAATTAGGATACTAGCAAGGGAGACGCCTGACCACCAATCTTACTTCTTAGGATAGATTTCATTTCATTATAGAATATGGAAAGTAACAAATATTGTTATCTTTTAAGCAACTTTATATATTTTTTATTTTTTTAGCCCCGCGTCTTACTAACCATTCGGCTTATACGCCTATGTCCTAGTTCCACTGGGAAGGCTTAATTGAGAGGAAATGCAACCGCATTCACGTAGAGGTATAGTGGAAAACCATTTAGGAAAACCACCCTCAGTGCACACGACCGGGATTGAACTCTGATCTCCCCGTCATTGGCAGTCTAGTCCAAAACAAAAGTAGCGCGTTAGACCACGTGGTCACCGGAACCAGTTTTATATAAATGATGACACTTGAAATAGCTAGCAGGAAACTTTTTTATAAAACTTGACATAGGTACCTCAAAATCAAACATATTGTTGTATTTCTATAGAAGTAGCCTTATCCAATACTTCAAACACTACCAACTAAATAAACGTTAATGTATCCACTTGCCATAATGTGTGTTATCTTCTTAAAGAATCATTCTATAGTGTTTTGACTAAACATATACATTCTCCTCATATGATTGCTACAAGATGAAGAGTTGTTAGGATCTGTGGATGCACTTTAAAGTGAGCTCCTAATTAGTCATGAAAGTCCCCCCCCCCCCCCCCCC
>CABFVX010000288.1:0-23288 GCA_902151425.1 Timema shepardi | reverse complement strand
CCCCCCCGCCTTTCTGCCACAACCCGAACTACAACCATTTCCACCAAACTCTGTTAAAATAAGAAATTTCAAACTAGAGAGGAGAATTGCTCAAACAAACTATCCGGAAGGGGTACTGCACCAAGGGACAGCACCATATTGGTCGTTCACAAAACTTGACCCAGTTAGGCCCTACCTCTCGAACAAAAATAATGGACCAACATTTGGAAACTCACAAGTGACACCTAAACACATTTTATACACCCTTTTCACAGATTTTTTTTTGTCCAAGCCCCATCCACGCCATCATCATGTTAGAATATTTACTTCGGTAACAAATTTGAATTTTTTACTTCGGAAACAAGTTTGAATTTTTATCGCGTTCCCACCTAATTCTTTTTTATATGAAATATTGTTTTCTTCCTTTTTTTCGGAGGCTGTAAATAGTTCGTCCTGAACCAACTCCATGATATGGGCGTGATGAGAAACAGACTCTGATACGCAATAATGGGGGAAGGGGGTGGGTGGGTGGAAATGTTTGTTTTTTTAAATCATTAAGTGCGATCCAAGTCACTTTATTTGAGGTTGGTGTTGTTTTTGTGGCAAACCAAACTATTTTATTTTAGTCCTCTTGGCCCAATTTATTCCTGGCCTTGTTTCAAAACATTTCTTTTAAATTAAGTGTATGAACGCTAGACAAGATATTTTCTTAACTGTATGCGGTTTTATTTTTTCTATAACAACAGTAAACATGAGAGTCTGCTTCTCAAAAAATAAAATAGGAGGTCGCCAAAAGACATTTGCTAGAGCTCAAGTTACTAATGGAGTCCAACAAGTAAATTAGCACAATTTGGTGAACACTAGATGCAACACATGGTTCAGAGGTTAGTGATATATTTCTAAACAAATCTACCTTTAATTCAGATAGGCCTGTCTAGTAAAATAATCCAGTGAATGGATGGTTTCATTTAAATATAAATAAAAACACTATTTGCCCTCAGTTAGGATTGTGGAATGTATATCTTTTAGAGAAAACATGTCCGTATTAATAATATGGTATCTAATTCTATTTTTCTAAATTAACCATATTAAAATATATAAAAAAGTACATTTTAATTAATATTGAGATTTACATAATAAAAATATATCAAAAACACATTTTATTATCTTGACTTAAAAATATAATTTTACATTTAAATTTTTTTTTTTGTACTTCATCCTATACTCTAATGTGTTAGGGATTAAGAAGGTTGAATTTATAGGAGTTGTGCCCATATTTGCGTGGAGAGAGTGGAAAACATTTAAGTAAAAAAACATCTTAAGTGCACATGATTGGGATCAAACCCAGATTTACCCTTCATCGGCAGTATAGATTATTGCAAGAGAAGTGTTTTAGACTATACAGCCACTGAACTGGGTAGTAATTTATTAATTAAATTATTGTTTAGGGGAAACCCTGTTTTAATTCGCCAAATTGTAACTAAAACCAATTAAATTAAAAGATTTATAGTAATACTTCACAGGAAAATCTGTATTTTATCGAAAGGAAAAATATTTGAAACCAATAATAGTATCATGACATTAAATATCTCGTGTGAATTTTTCGGACGGGACGCGTTGTAAAACGAGATAGGCGTGGGATTAGGAGAATGAAGTTGCTTGTGAGGTTTTAAAAATATCTCTCCTGACGGCTTGGCAGCCTCTGGGAACTAGTAGGCCCGGTAGGAGGGGGTGTGACGTCTTCTACCGACACCGACATAATCCCGTCACCCTCCTCCTCCTGTCCTATCTCGCCTGCCCTGAATACCGCGAGCTTGACGATTGCACAGCTCATGCGCCCCCAACATCTCTCAATCAACGTCACTTACATCTCGGCTTGATTGAAAATTAGATGTGTGCTTTCTAAGACATAGCACCACAAACATGATATACAATTATTCCACTTTATAGTCCTAGTGTGCTTGACTTGGATACTTAAGGCCGGTGGTTCAACCTTCATTTCTGAACATGGGGGTGGATTTCCCCTCAAAGAGTCTTTACATCGGTTGTCCTCCTCTTGACAGATTAGGACGAATAGAACAAGTACCGTCCCCCCATTATGGCTACACGCTTTTGTACTAACTACGGTAATGTGTGCTGGGAATGAGTAACTTTAAAGTTAGAGGAAGTTTATCCTAATTTTAGTGGAGATAGAATGGGAAAACGTTTATGAAAAACCATAATTATAACACCCAACCGGGATTTGAACCCCACTGTCCCATCATCAGCACTCCAGTCTATAATGGCGAGTGTGACACCTTAATCCCTTGACAACAAAAATGGGTTCATAATTATATTAGTTTACAAATGGAGATACAATACAAAAGGAAGCCAAGTAAACTGTAAAAGGAAACGTCGAAAAAAAAAAGCAAAATGTTAAAAGGAATAATTCAATCCAAAACAACAGCCTCTTTACATTCGTGGTTAAATCAACAATGACAGATGAAAAAGAAAACAATTGTTCTAATTTAAAATTAACTTCTTGGAATCCTGAAAGCAAAACAACCGTGGGCCATCAAAAGAGTCTACTGATTTTTACATTGCCTCTCGTCGTTAAAATCAGAAAGAATGTCAGAAAGGCCTCCCATAAGATAATATATCTTACGAGCGTAGACCTCCACTTCTTAGCTTGGGTGCTCTATAAATCTTGATTTTAAAAAAGGTCCATTGAACCTGGCATCAACACTGTTCTGTATGTGCCTATAGTCGAATTTTCAGAGAAAGAGCCTTATCTGACACATAGAAAAGCAACAAGATCTAATTTTACGTAGTCATGTAATTTGCAGAGGTCACTTTTGGTGGGTATTATCTATCTAACAAAATAATATATCTTGCTAAGTAAAAACCGTTATAAAAATGACTAAGATCTTTTAATATTTTAAAAAGGTCCTTCCTACGAAATGTTGACCATACCTAACTCTTGAAGTCAAAATAACAGATCGAGGGAACAAAATGTCCCTTGGAGGTGTTTTTGAGGCTGTTTACACCGCGTGGCGGCGCCTTCTAGCCCCCACTCCCCTCTTGTCAACAGTGTGATACACGGGGACAGAAGAAAGGAAGAGTGGGATGTGGGAGGAATGGGGATAGAGGGGGTTCCAACCGTGTTCTTAAAGACAAACTATTTTTAAATTTGGGGACTCTCTCCGACACTCTTCTCTAGCTCCGAAAATATCTAAACCACTTCTGTAACCCAACTTCTACAGCTCCTGTTCGTATCGTCAGTTACCAACAAAAGTTAGCACCCCCTCTCCTGGTCACTGCTACCAAGTTCTTTGGAGACACCAAACTTTCGAAAAACAGACTACCTTGAACTTTAGCCATTAGCTCAAGAGTTCTCCCACTGTAATTTACCACACGTTTATCTGTGGCTGACCAACAAATTAGTTTAGTTATGCACGTGTGCAGATTTCTAGAGTTGACGGTTCTGTCTGCCCTTGTTACAAAAAAAAAAGCTCTAAATTTTAAAATTTTCTGGCTTTGCCATATTTTCCAGCAATAAAATAAATAATTTTCACAGTATTTTAAATGCTAGGCTATAAATAAAAACTATGCTTAATTTCACTGTTTTCTATGAAATTCTTAGCTTAGGAGCACCAGGTAATTGATCTTTGCGAAAACAATAATTAAAGACAGTGCTACAGTAATGTGAGTAGGCCAGTAGTGTCACAGTAGCGTGAATGTGCTAGCTGTATCACAGTAGTGTGAATGTGCTAGTGGTGCCACAGTAGTGTGAATGTGCTAGCTGTATCACAGTAGTGTGAATGTGCAAGTAGCGCCAAAGTAATGTGAATGTGCTAGTTGTACCACAGTAATGTGAATGTGCTAGTTGTACCACAGTAGCGAGAATGGGCTAGTAGTGCCACAGTAGCGAGAATGGGCTATTAGAGCCACAGTAGCGAGAATGGGCTAGTAGAGCCACAGTAGCTGAGAATGGGCTAGTAGAGCCACAGTAGCGAGAATGGGCTAGTAGTGCCACAGTAGCGAGAATGGGCTAGTAGAGCCACAGTAGCGATAATGGGCTAGTAAAGCCAAGTTAGTGTGAGTGGGCGGATAGTGACGCAATAGTGTGATCTGACCTGAACTAATGTGCCAATCACTTTATGACGTCATACCTTGTAAAAATCACCGTTCTTATCCAGCAAATCAATGCCACTACTTTTCCACTCACACTACCGGCCCAATCAGTTTAGTTCTTGCACGGTGCCCATGATCTCAGATAAATAATATTTTTTATTGTATTTGGCACAATTTCAAGACTTACGTAGTATACAAGTCTCCAAAAAGTATCCAAGAAGGAAAACAAGCCTAGACGAAGAAAACACAGAGGGTACACGTTATTCTTGTGCTCAGGCGTGTTTCAGAGCGATACTTTGTTCCTTGGAGAAGGCTGAGAAGAGATGCTATCCCAAGTTTAAGTCCAGTTACTATTTGGGAACAGGGTAATGAAGCAGAAAACCACACCGTGATCTTGAGCCAAAAAGGTAGATTCAAACGGGGAAAAGGGGGTAAGGGGAGAGAGGATTCCATTTCGTTGTTTGAAGGAAAACTTTTTAACTAGTCTTAGAGAAATTGGTGGGTGCCAGACCTTGGAAGAAGAAGAAGACTTGATTGATATATGATCATCACTTACTTCATCCGTTCACAGGTTTTTCTTACTCTTGTGTTGTTTTTATCTCTCTTGTGTCGTTCTTTTCGACAATCTCCTTTGCACCATTCACGCTGTTTTAACGTGACTCACTTGGTTCTTTTTTTTATGAGCTACACCTTTCTTCTTATTTTCTTGTGGTGTGGCCCACGACCCGCCACAGTTCTAGTCAAAAGTTCCTCTGTATATGTGGTAGATTGTTTTGACATCGCTTTACAGATGTGCTCCACATTCAATACGACTCGAGGGTTGCTTACAATTTAGTAAACGCCAAGTAAACATCGCACCACGAACCAACCTTGTATTTACAAAATTTTCTTTTTTAAAAAAAGTTTCATATGAGTACTCTGCCAACATGTTCCTTGAAATTTGGAATAAAATTTTAAATAGCGGTCGAATATACCCAAACATTAAAAAAAATCTCCTATCACTAAAACTATTTTAAAACCCCTATAAAACAGTTTTTGGGTACATTAATTAGCAGGGTGTTAATGTAAAACTAAAGTCTATTGGGTTAAAATTAAAAGCACCGCATCCTACTATCATTTAAATTACATGCATTAGTCATCAATACGAAAATGTCTTAGGGATGGGGAAGGTATGAGGATGGAATTTATAGGTGAAGAAGATGGAATTTATATATTATTTTCCTGCCGTTACGTGATCAGCCAGTAAAGTCTAGGATTGATTTATTTTCGCTGTTTAAACACACAAATAACTTAGCCTAATACAAAAAATGGTAACATTAAACTTTTTATCCAAGCACGAGCGTAATGAATGAATGTAGCAAGGTCTTGTTTTAACTCCACCATTTGGAATTTAATTGATCTGTCTCTACAGATACTATTGGTTCCGGGATAGCTACAAAGTTCGTGGACAGATTTTAAAGAAACTTAGTAGATACTTTCTTTGAATCTAGGTTGAACGATGTATTTTAAATTGTAATTTTTAAATCTGGTTATTAGTTTCAATATGGCAGACACTTGGTTATTATCTATTAATATAAAATACTTTTGAATATAGTATTCTTGTTTATTGTTTAACTAGATAACCATGGTAAAATATCCACTAGAAACCCCAAGGAGAAATTACAGGGGATAGTTCAACTTGAAATCAAAAGATAAATCTTTAAGACTACAGTAACGATAAGGACATGAAATAATCCTTATCATTTTTTGAATGGATGGAGTGGGGTCTACTGTTCACGGAACTACTAGTAACTTGTAAAATCAGTCTAAAGAGTAACAGTTATTTTGGAACTCCGCAACCTATCCCCCAAACCCACCCCCTTCAATTCCAGTAAACGTTGTCGAATATAAGGAAGGAAGGGTGGGGGGTTGAGGGTTAGGGGAGGGTGTCTTTCTCTCCCCTCGTACTCGAAGCAAGCACCCTCCAAACCTGAGTGTCAGACCCACATGTTCCAACTGTTCGAGAGGAAACACTCTTGGTTGATGTACGGTGTCCCTCAGGGCTTCAAATACCTCCTTACCCTTGTGGGGGAAAGGGGGAGGGGGCTGGTCTCAACAAGCTGGAAAGGGGGGGAGGGGGGCACACACACGAGAAATTCGAAAACTTTCAGTTAATTAACAAGTTAGGGAAGTGAACCACGAATCTGTGATACATCGGATGTAATAATTATAACCAAAGAGTAAGAAACCTACCAACAACCAAGAAAGAGGCAACTAATTACAAAACCAATACCAATTAAGTCTAAATAAATGTCGGATCAAATTCGATAACAGATAACCAAACTTAGATCTAATCCAAATCGACAAACACATAAATGTATAGAAAAGTAGAACAGAATATTTAAATAATAATAATGATTTAGTGCAAATTAAAAGAAGAATTCCCTCAAATAAGAAGTTACATGTCAATATTTGTTTCATATAATTAATTACGCCCTTAAACTTGACATCACAACGGAAGGAATAGGTTATTTATGGGTATAAGAGCTAACATTTTTTAACATTTGCGATCAAAATATTTAAAACAATTTTTTTGGAATGCCATATCAAGAGGATTACTTACAAAGCACTCACTCGATAATGTAAATTAATCTAAATAAACTCGCGTTTAGAAGATAATTCTGATATTTCTAAACATGGCGTGTCTGTCGTAAGGCCTATTAATACGAAATACTATTTTTTGTCAAGAAGTTACCTAACACAGCAATAAGAGAGCATCCACCAGTGGGCACGTAAACCAAATATCAGTCCCAGTCCAGTATACCGAGATCGTTTTTTCTAAATCGGTTTCCCCTTTCCCTTCAGGAAAATGAGTGCACATTTCCTTTCAATATTACCTTTCCCCTCCCTTTCCTTACTAGTATAAAATATGCTAATAGCATGGTCTAAAAGTAAGATGAAAAACATAAATATTGCAGTTTATTTATATCTTAGTCAAATAATGGTTCAGAAGTTTGTTCTAAAATGTATTTGTTAGGGTGAAATTGGTTAATGAGATTAAATAGATTTTGGTTTAAAATTTTGCGTAATAGCCCCTTAAATAGGCCTCAAACATGGTCAAGAATAGAACCATGAGACATTATGAACGCTTTTAAGATATTTCTAATGATTATTTGTTGTGTTATTACGCTTGAAGAGAAAGATTCCGAAAGAATAGAGAAAAAAGTTTATGCTAGATTATTTTAGAAATCCAGATATAAAGCACTGGAAGGTAAGTAAGCTCTCAAATGTAACACAATGTAAAGAGACATTTCCCTGCATCGTTTTTATCGATTGATAGGCCATGACGTGAAATATACTAGCCCCTCTAAAACGGAGCTATCCCCGTCCTGTCCAATTGTCCTGACTGGAAACAGACCGCTCATCCCAGTCCCAAGACGTCCGCACGATCTTCTCCACCGACCGGTTGACGATCACAAGTTGTGACGCGGTGCGGTCTTTCTCAAAACATTTTGGTTTCCCACTGAAACATAATATCTGGTAGCGCTACTGGTTTACGAGAGGGAAAACAATGTAAATATCTCTCACTATGGATGGTGGCCGTTTGATGACTTATCGGCATTCACAAACGATTACTTCGGCGCATAATCACCAAGGTACAACAGAAATGTAGGAAATGTCCTTAAAAAAAACTTTGGGAGACGTAAGGCAAGACAATTGAGAGAATAAACCCGTAAAAGGAGGCATGCGGACAAAGGCGCTAGTCTCGTATATTCTGGTTGGCCAAGGACGGGTGTTTTAAAGAAATGCTCACCACAAATTCCATACATTTCTCAGGTTTTCCAGGAGCTCTCAATTTTCCTAGACAAATTAAAACAAAGCTTGGAGAAATTAAGTTAATATTCTCATATAAGTGAATAGTAAAGTCATGCCATTGGTGTTTAAAACAGGGGGATTTGTGCTTGATGGGAAAATCCATGCAGTTGTTACGTTACCCAATGTTCAAGAGGAAGGGAACGGTGATGAGTTCAAATCAGCGTGCTTACGCCCCCACTTCATTTATTCTTATCTACATAGGCACACGATTTTAAAAAAAGTGGAAAATACAACATGACGGAATTTAATTATACATATATTTAAAAAAAGGCCCATCATTAGTTAAACTAAACAAATTATATGAAAATGTTGAGTGAGATACTCAAAAGACTTGTCAAGCTAATTGAAGTGTGTTTGACTGATATGCGTGGCAGGGTACGGATCGGATGCCACTTAACAGATACTTACAAAATACAAAATGGGTTGAAAAGAGTTTATACCTTGTCCCTAATAACTAGCCTTAGAGAATGCTATTAAGTTAATGCAAGAGATTAACACTAGATGGTACATTGCAGCTTTTAGGATACGCAGATGATTTAGCTTTGATGGGCAAAAATAGTAAGGTAACTGTTGAAAGAAATAAAGATATTTTATTAGATATTGGTGTATAAATAGGTTTAGAAATGAACGTTAAAAAGACTAAGTATATGATCAGACAGAGAACACAGATTGGGGTCGATAATCTATAGATTACTGTGAAAAACATATTTGAGATGGTTAATGAGTTTAAATAATTAAGAACAATTTTAACTAGTAATATCGATATAAGAGATTAAATTAGGGAAAAAATATGAAAAAGAATTAGGGTGTTTAAAAACAGGGTGCCTAGGAAAATATTTGGTACAAAAAGGGATGAAGCTACTGGGAAGTGGAAGAGGTTACTACGTAATAAGGAAATACATACCCTGTAATCATCACAAGACATTGTTATAGTAATCAAGTCTCGCAGATTACGGTAGGCAGGACATACATCGTGGATGGAAGAATCTAGAACCTTGTTCGGAGTATTAACTGGCAAACCCAATAAAGAGATACCTGTGGGAAGTTCTAGACGCAGATGGAAGGAAAACCTTAGAATTGACCTGAATGAGATTGGGAGTAATGAGGTGGACTGGAGAGAGCTAGCTCAAGATAGGGATAGAGTATATTGAGGTGGACTGGATAGAACTATCTCAAAATATGGATAGATGGCGTATTTTTGTAAGATTCCCTTGCCCCCTGTATGAAAATGTGGACCTAATTCATCTAAATTCTACCTTCTTCATTCCTACCCCATTAATGTAGACACTCAGATAGCCCGGTAAGACGCGGTGCTTAAGAAAAGGAACGCTCCCTTAGGGAGACATTCCTACATCATTGTTTTGTTTGATACCTCGTCGACGTTTCAGGAAGAGTCTTACTCCGGGCGATGACTATCAAGACATCTATTTCCAAACGTGGTCTATTCGTGACGAGTCACGTTCACCTGAGTTACCGTCAGCGTAGGGGAGGTCAGGTTAAGTGCGGGGCTGCGGCTAGAAGGTAAGAGGATGACACAGCACTCTTGTGGCGCTATTGTTATTGCCATTAGTCCATTAGCGAGAGCTAGGGTGACGTCACCAGGAGGGCGCGATATCTCTTGCGCACGCGCGCACTAATCTCAACTTTCAGGATATAAGTTTATCCTAATGATCGGTTGGCTGAAGGTGTTGACTACATGTCCTAGGACCCACACAACGTAGGTTGCATGGCTTAAGCCATCAATCTTGTAATGCACTGTATTGCTAGTGACGAAGCGGTCAAAGTTCAAATCTCGACTGGGTGCACTTGGGAGGGTTTCCTAAATTAGATTTTCCATTATAGATTTTTTTAGCACGGCACCTTGATACCCGTTCAGGCTATACGCTTATGTACTAATTACTCTAATCGTTTTAGGGATTAAGATGCTATAATAAGAGGAAGTGTACCCACATATGCATGGCGTGAGAGTGAAAAAAAAACTCAGTACACATGACCAAGATTCGAAACTTGATCTCCCCCTCATCGGTAGTTTATTCTATTGCGAGAGTGGCGTGTTAGACCATGTGGCCACTGAAGTGGATCTCTATAGTTTCCTCGGCCTTTTTTCACGCTAATGCAGATGCATTTTATTTAAATTTTCTGCCTCATTTCAACACTTTAAATTAATCCTTTCGTGAACATGGTATAAACTATAATAAATAATACTATTGTGGAGGACCTTGGCTTAATACCGGGAGTTATATATTATTATTATTATTAGCGTTATTATTAGTGGGTGGGCTCGTGCCGGCTGATGCTATAATGTATCTAAACGTGTGAACAAAATAACATGTTTCAAGCCTGCTTAAAACTAATTTGTGGGTAGGGTGCTAATATAATTTTTTTTTATAAAATGCACGTTGATACTATATTAATGGTGAACCACCACTATTTTTTAAAATGGCAAAGAGTACTACATAAGAATGTTTAATAATATGATCTCGGTTTAAAAATAAAATTGAAGTGCTTTCTAAAACATGAGTAGACTTAGATTAAGTTTAAATATTCCAATTTTGAAATATAATTGTAATAATAATATATTTTGGCAAAGTGTTGGCTATTATCAACTTATAGCACTGTACAAAATATTGAACAGAATGGTGGAGTTAAATGGTCAGTGATACCTCCCAATCTCGACGGTGCGAATAATGAAACGGTATTAATACGTAAATATACATCTTTCGAATCTGCTCATTTCTTTTACTAAAATAATTGGTCTACATATTCAAACCAGATAGGCCTAAAAGCTTCATTTTACTTTGACAAAATTATGAATTTGAACTTTTTACTTTCTCATATCAAGAAAACGTATTGCAATCGTAAAATTGTTGACCTAGATATCATGATGAACCTTAGCGTTTTTATGTGTCCGTACCCAAATACATTGGATTTTACAATAATTAGAGGTGACCTGGCGATCTAGGGGTAAGGTGTCGAACATCTGTTCTGGGGGTCCGGGGTTCAATCCTCGGTCCCGGCACAGATTCATCTGATAGCCAAACCCTTCCTTCACCTCTGACAAGACAACTTGTGAATGTGTGGAATGCCAGGCCTCCACCGTGGTTCGGATTCCACGTTAAGCTGTAGGTCCTCCATTTCATCTCACATTCACCCTACCATTACACATTAGCGTAAGTGCGTATAACCCGAACGGAAACTAAAACGCGGTGATAATAATAATAATAATAATAATAATAATAATAATAATAATAATAATGCCTGTCCCTTGCCAAAGACTTGATCCAGTGTGATGGATTTTGTTCAAACTTTATATCTCGATGATAAAGGGCAATACCTCAGGAGGTTTTTCTTTTATTTTGACCCTAGCCTTCATCTTAAGGGTAGTTTACTGATGAATTAATTTTTAAATTGCAAAAGTCTCAATAATGGCTGTAACACCTTAATTTAAAATATATATCTATAGATCTTCTAACCTCCCAAATAACACTGTATACTTGGTTTTCGAATAAGTTCGTTAAAGGGTAGGTAACTGATGGATGATTTATGAAATTTTAAAATATTTTGAAAGTGGCTTTAACGATATTGTTTGAAATGTAGATCTGTGTGAGTGTTCGACAATAATGTATAATTATTTTTTGGGAGAAAACTTGTTTAGGAATAGTTAAATGATGATTTTTTAAAATTTTATTATACAAAAAAATCTTTTTATATTGGGTTTAAATGGTTAACTGTTTTTTCATTCTAGATAATGGTAATATAAATATATATATTTTTTTATATAAAAAAATATGTTAACTTACTGATGACTGATTTTGGTTAAATTTGATATTATTTTAAAACAGTTCTAGGGATTTTGTTCAAAATTAGTATCGGGGAAATATTTTACACGATAAATAATAATGTATAGTTATTTTTATAAAATAAATTTATTCAAGGGTAGATTATTGGGACAAATTATTTAAAATCTGGAGTTTGTCTAGATTGGATTTAAAGAATAAGTTCAAAATGGGAGTCTGGGAATAGATTTTAATGCTAATAAAGATACTTATAACTTTGGAAAATCAAAAATAATGCTAGGATATTTGTAAAATATACTCGCAAAGTGTATATATATATAAACTTTAAACTAAGTTGTTCAAATGTTTTTTACAAACTTCAAATTTTCAAAAATAAGCTATTTGTAAAATATCGTAGCATTATTTTTAATTTTCATATATATATATATATATGTTTATAACAATAAACATATATATATATATATATGTTTATTGTTATTATCAAAACGATGTGTATGTTTTTATTTGGAATACTTACTTAAGGAGTTTAGTGTAATCCTATTTTTTGATAAATTTCTTCCAAATTATACTACACTATATGAGGAAGTTTGTGCGATTGTGTCGTACTATTCATTTGTTTATATAAGTATGTTTCAATGTACAAAATTAGCAACTAAAGCTAACGAGAAACTTATATATTTTTAAATCTCCACGCCCAGTTCGCTTTTCATTTTATATTTTGGGCTGTGATATATTTTAGACATAAAACGCTTGGACCAGTATTATATTACTAAGTGAATAATGTAAGGAGTATAGCCCAGTGTTTTAAAATATTCACAGGGGGCGTGGAAGATATAACTTTTAAATTATTCAAAGTGAATTATCAATGCATCCAACAGTGCTGGCAATAGCTGCCTCTGTTCAGCGCCGGCCAGTTAGGCAGCACACAGTAACACGAGTGTAAGCTGTGCTGCCTGACAATAGATGAATAATTAATTATTAGTCAACCGTTTTTAAACTATTCCTAAAAAGTGAAAACTAGTTTTTGTTCATTTGTTTGTGGTGAGCTATCGTAGTACAGATTTTTTAACCTGAAGTAAACAGAATTAAAAATAAATAACCATCGTATATTTTAGTAGTTTTCATAGGGTGTTGCAGAGATGAGTTGTAAATAATGAAAAAAAGAGTGCTTCGAAAAATAAAAAACATCCCTGAAGGTATTGTGTAGGGTCACTTCAAGCTTGACGCCATGAGGGCGGATATTGGACAGTTTCTGTTGTTTGTTTGTTAGGAGGGTGGGTTTCTGAGGGGGTTAGCATGGACTGAGAGATGGAGCGTGGAAGGCTGGGGCCTGAATTATTGATTGGCGGCGTTGGGCCCGCAATATAGTGTGTACTTTTTTACCTGGATAGAACAGCAACTGCCGCGATGTTCAAGATAAACACTTCATCGAGGGAAAAATTGATCAGCTCGTGCATGCACTACTAGTTGTTTGCAACTTCGTACGGTGACGCTTTGTTAGCAATAATAATAATAATAATAATAATAATAATAATACACGTGTTTCACTTTTTCACTCTAGAGGGGGATGAATAGTTAATAAATAAATATCTTATTGCAACTTATTGTCGAAGAGAAAATTCAAGGGGTAGCTGAAGCGAATACACCTGCCAAACAGATGAAAGCTCCTTTTTTTACCACCTCGTATTGCTACCTGTTCAGATTATACGCATATGTAATAATTACGCTATTGAGTTTGGGATGAGGAAGGTTGGATTTTGAAGAAGTGTCCCTACATTTGCGTAGAGGGAAAATGGAAAAACGTTTTAGTAACTCACTTTCAATACACCTAAATGGGATTAGAACCCCGATCTCCCTGCCATCGGTAAGCTATTCAAACATGAGAGTGACGCCCTAGACCTTACAGCTACCGAAGCCAGTACAGTGGCTAATGATGTGGGCATTGTTTTTTTGTTCCTGCATCGCTTTACCCGTTCGGATTATCCACATGTGTAATAACTTTGATCATGTGTTTGGGTTGAGGAAAGCTAAATTTAGAAAGTGTACTCGCATTTAACATGGAGGGAGAATGGGAAAATATTTAGACCCCTCTCCCCTCAGTGGCCCAAACCATAAATCAAACCTCTATTTATCTGGCAACAGCAGTCTAATATATTGTATGAGAGACACCTTAGACCAATCAACCACCAATACGGGTGTTTTTATTTCTACACAGGTTTACAAACTGATTAGGCCTACTAGGAGGACCACCTTAGCCAATCCAAAGGGACAAGCTGTTAGAGACCAGTGGTGTTCAATCTTAGCCAATCCAAAGGCACAAGGTGTTAAAGACCAGTGGCGTTCAACCTTAGCCAAACCAAAGGGACAAGGTGTTAGAGACCAGTGGTGTTCAACCTTAGCCAAACCAAAGGGACAAGGTGTTAGAGACCAGTGGTGTTCAACCTTAGCCAAACCAAAGGGACAAGGTGTTAGAGACCAGTGGTGTTCAACCTTAGCCAAACCAAAGGGACAAGGTGTTAGAGACCAGGGGTGTTCAACCTTAGCCAAACCAAAGGGACAAGGTGTTAGAGACCAGTGGTGTTCAACCTTGGAAACGTGAAGAATACATCTTAGGGGGCGCGTAAAATTGAATGTATAAATAATATTTCATGACAAACACTAAATCAGGGCTAGATTCAGGGTTAGTCACGAGACACGTGTTATCTGGGAGCGACATTTTTCTCTCTCTCTTATTAATGTAGATTATAGAATATGTATAGCTTGCATTATGCACCAACAGCTTTGGGGGTCAAAGTTGAAGATAAATTATATCTGGGGGCACGCGAACATAAAAGTTGGTATACTACTGGCAAAGACAACTAATTTGGTGCAGAATAATGTTTGTTTGATTTCAAAAGTTATATTTAAATATAGTTCTTCAGTATAACTGAGTGTCCAATGTATTTTCCCATGCTTCACATCTCAATGTTCCTCCGGGATACTAACATATTTACACTAATGGCGTGGGTATGAGGAGGATAGAATACATAGGAAGTGTATCCAAATGTGCGTTAAGAGAGGGTTGGGAAATACCAACACTCACCTAAGATTTGAATCCAAACCTTCTTGTCACCTGCAAACTAGGCAAAGTGAGACTGGCAAATGTGTCCACGTTTGTGAGTTACATAGTTTTAATCTAGGTAGGCCTAAGTTAACTCCAGGAACTATTAAAGCGACTAAACCGACTAGTTGTATCGCTCTTGTAACTATCTGACTATTATTTATCTAGCAGTAAAAGGTTCGATTTGGCTTCGCTGAAATGTCAGTAATAATTTAAAACCATCTTTAACAATGGGAACCAGTGCGGTGTGTTTTATTCAATAATCTGAAGGGAAAAAAACACTCAAAAAACTTTGAAATATATACTGACGTGATCAAATTAAAGTTCATTATAATTAAATAACATTTAGTCTTGGAATAATTTTTAATTGTATCTTTTTCAGAAACTATATTGTATGAAAATGCATTGTTGATAATAAAATTTCTAGGCAACTTGTATCATAAATACCAACACACTCTTGGTTAGCCAAGATATTTCTTTCCCACTTTTTTTTTTGTTTTGTTTCTAGAAGCATATAAACTATTTACGAAACGGATAATTGATCGGAAATAAAGATATGAAGTGAAATAGAAAGAAGTTGTTAATAAAAAAGTAATTTGTGCGTTCAAACTTAACAATCAAAACTTCTATCGCCCAACAAAATATTAATGATCACCTAAATATTCATAGTCAATAATAAGTTTTCTTACGTGCTGTTTGTCTACTGGTTTTCATGTTCTCCGTCAATTTATAATGTAATAAAATTGAAAGCTCACATTTGTGTAAGTTGTAATAGGTCTACAACCCGAACGTTTAGTAAGACAAGATGGAAAATAAAAGTTGTATAAGGGTACATATAATTGATTATTCAACTTTTACAATTGCCATTAAAACAAGTTAATAAAAATGTAACCGATAACTTGACGATATAATATAAGTGCCATAATTAAAGCTGCTAAAACTTTATATGTATATTTATACTAATTTCTTTGTAGTTTTGGATCAAGCCTAAACACAATCAAACTTATTTTTAAGTTTCAAATGCTCAAATCTAAATATTTTGTAAACCCTATTTATAATTGTTCTGCCATATTAATGATTTTTACATTTTCCTACTTTTTCACTTATACATATTTTCACCTATCGATAGTTACTTCGCTAAATATTTATATTAATAATATAGTTGTAAATATTGTCTAATTAACATTTGTTATGAACTAATTGATAGCCTGATGTGGAAAAGCACTTAACAAAACAACCTTTTCTTATTCAAACATAAATATATTCTTTCAACGACATTGGCTACTGCCCATCCAAGTTATCAGTGTTTACTCACCCTGACTGGACATGGATGAGAAAGGTAAAATTTGTAGAAAATTTTTAGAAAATTTGCGTGAAGTGAAATGGGAGGATAGCATTTAGTAAAAAAAAACTCAAGCACACCCGGCTGGAAGGAGAACCTTGACCTCCCAACTTACAAGACTAGACGTTTAGTCTGCGCGCTGACCATTGTGGGTATCATATAAATTATTTAGAAGCGTTAGATAATAGTAATAAACTTATAAACAAGCAATAAATAATCTAAATAAACCTATATTGGAGCTATAGTCTGGATTATGACCTTGATGAATGCGTGAATTAGACATCCCTTTCTTTACTATGTGGCTAAGCAGTTCCAATAGTATTGGGGTATTGATACACTTATTAAATACCAATAAACTAACAAATAAAACTGGCACAAGACCCAGTACCCCGGACACTACTTCACCATTTTGAAAAGCCAAGTCCCAATATCAAAAATTATATATTATTTAGGTCATGCTGGAAAGTGAAACTGGGCCCTTTAACCTACTGGGATATCCACTTCGGTGGCAGCATGGACTAAGGCGCTAATCTTTCAGTAGGCTAAAGTGCCGATGTCGAGGTTCGAATCTCAGTTGGGTGTACTGAGGGAAGTTTTCCAAAATTATTTTCCACTATTCCTCTACACACACATGCAGGTACATTTCTTATTAATATAACCTTACTCATCTCTATAACCATTAGCGTAGTTAGTATTAAGTGTACAACCCGAATGGTTAGTAAGACGCTGTGCTAATAAAGTATTTAAAAAAAAACCTAGCAGGTAGACGCGTTATCGACTGATTTAAAGTATAAAACAATTTAAATTATATTATAGAAAGGATCACAACTTATACTCGAAATAAAATAATATGAGAAATGCTTTCTGTAAAATAAAACCGCACAAAAAATTGAAAAAGAAGACAACACCAGAAGATAAAGATTTAAAAAATAAGGTATCGTGAGAAGGAGAAGGCAGAACTAACAAGCAAAGGAGGTTGAGATGGGGGTGAGGGTGGGGGGAGGAAGTTTAGGGTGGTGAGGAGAAAAGAAATGCTAAGGGAAGAAGAGCAAACGAATACTTCATTTTCCGAAACGTCAAATGCAGCAAGTCTCTTTTCAGAGGGTGCGACACGCGGCTCCCGATACTAGGGCAGCAGGAGGAATATATATATACACACAACTTATTTTCAAGTCCTGTCTTGCCCCCCTATCACTCACTTCCTTTTTTTAATTAAAATTAACCGTTATTTTATTCTCGTAGTATATTGAAGGGGAGAAAGGAAACAGCCAAGTGTTGATTTTATTCGCATGCAAACACATTTTTTGTCGTGATACCTACCCATTTCGGTGACCACACGGGTTGAGAGTCAGACTCACCTAGTTTAGTTTGGTTTTCTGGTAATTAGATGTTAGGTGGGTTCGAAAACCGGCTAGGTTATTTAAGGATGGCTTCACTAACCTCTCTTCTACTCACCCTCCACTTATTTGAGAGTATAGTTCCTAAAAAAAAATTCATTCTCGCGTCAATATATATATACTGGATGGATGCATAAATTCTATACAAGTCCAAAACCACCAAAGCCATCGCCATTCTTCGTTTGGAAACCAGCAGTGCGGTTTTCTAGTAAATGTCATGTGGTGACGCCAATTCCCCTTGATGAAGCCCAGACGATAATAAATAGCAAGTTAAGGGGACCGCCTGGTAAACTAGAAATTGACTCGCAGTCGTTCAACTCTAACGCAATATTTAATACTACAATGCGCTATTTCTAGATTTAGTTCACGCCAAAATAAAGTCAAAAAATTCCAAAAGGGCTCATTATCCTTAACAGCCCAGTAGTTATATCATCTCATTTTCAACTAATTTTTTTAAGCATATTTGTGGAGCAAAGAGACTAGGATTGATGAAAAATGGCTATAGATTTTACCTTCCTTTAACAAATACAGTTATTTTTGAATAGGCTAAGAACAGAAAGCTGTAAGATATTTCAGAGCTCGAAGCAATATTTCCTCTTTTCTTTCAGATAAAATTTCTTTCCCACCTTTCTTATTTACGTAACAAAGGGTGGTTGTAGGTAAAAATAGGGAGTATAAGCTGGGCAGCTGAGGGAAGTAGTTCCAGTAAACGACACAAACCATTGTATTTTAAGCCGTGCGGCTTGAAAGCGATTGATACTTTCTAGCTGACCGAGGCGTCTGCCCTAGGACTGTATTAAATAAAATAATCAATATTGTCAAATATGATAAGAGTGTAAAGAGATCTCACAATATTTAAGATTAGTGAATAATTTAATTTGGAATAAGAACATTGGTAAAGTTAAGATTAAGTCTAAATGTTTTATTAGTTGTATATGCAATTCTTGTTCATTTACAAAATAATTTATGTAAATTATTACTCAAGTAAATAATTTATAAGTAATAGCAAGTCTTATATGGGCGTTTTGGATGTGTTATTTTGATATTCGATTCTGTTTTTGTTGGGAAACCAGTTGTATTATATTTATCAACAAGCTTTTGTTAAAAACAACTTTTTGATTAAGTTCTTTAACATTTTAGTAAAAATATAAATACCATTAACGAATCTATTGAGAATTGTTCAAGTTTTACTAATACATCAATAAAACGTTAAATAATAGCTTACGATACATTATTTATGTAACAATCAGACAATCTCTCAAACAATCTTTGTTTTTGAACAAAAACTTGTTAGTCAACAGAGAGCAAATTGTTTCCTCCATATTTTTTCTAACATTCAAAAGTCACGTGTACACCCTGAGAACCCCGAAGGGTTTTCGGCAGCTATACGGCCCTGAACTCAACAACAATGTTTGTCAAAGTGTAGTTTGCAGCGGCCTATCAAGTGGTTCGCAGGACCCCAGGGAGTTTAGTAATAATAATGATTTAAAGAAATTTTATCATATCATATAATAGAAACGTTTGGAATGCAACATCCTGACTATGCCCAATTTATTTTCTCTAAGAAACAAATTTTATTGTAGGAAAGGAAGTCTGAACCAACCGTAAGTCAACATATCTGAATAAGTATTTATTTAAAAAAATTAGGTTTATAGACTGTTTGAAATAATCAAACAACTATTAATTACTAATTCAGTGTAATTATATGATCTTTTTTCAATATTAAATGTCTTTCCTGCATAATTTAACCCCCCTCCCTCCCCTCCAAACCACTACCCCTTACTCAGTGGTCCCGCTGTACGTGTATCTTTCATTTAGTGGTGTTTGCTCAGCAAAGCTGCGATAAACGGTGGTCTACAAGGCCAGTCTCAAACTGAAGTATTGATCGTAAGCTGTCGTTCTCCAATGAGGAAGAAAGGAAGTTTCAGTTTCTAGATAGGTGGCAATGGTCCGCTACTTGGTGCCCGTTTCATAGAGCTACAAGTATACTATTTTCCAGGGCAATCTATTTCATAGAGCTATAAGTATTTACAAGATAATTCTGTTTCATAGAGCTACAAGTCTACCATTTACAAGAGCATTAACTTGTAATTAGTAAGAAATATTGAGAGAACTATATTACATAAAGCTACAAGTAAACACTTCTGATTACAATTGTACTCTCAGAAGTTACAACTATTTTGTATAAGTAAATTTATAGTCTAGTTTCATAAAGCTAATTGTAGCTTATACGCACTAGTAAATAAAGGCGTATGTTCTATAAGACTCGGTAAATATATAAAATACAAGTGCAATTTTAAGTGTTATTTGTATATAATTAGTTAAGTATAGGCCTATTACTTAAATGATTAAAGCACCTTTGTAAACGTTTTAAGTGACATGTATAGTGTATATTATGTTTATAGATTTAATATGAGGGTGTAAACAGGTGATTATTGAAGGTACGTATAAACGGTCTTGAATAACTTAATTGACTTTTGAGAAATTATTACAAGACTAAGGTCATTATTGTTGTATACAATAAATCAGAAACTTTCTTAGTTCTGGAAAAAGTAAGTTATGCAGTGCCCTAAATTAATGTTGAGCCTCAGAAATCAATAAAATTTCAATATTAGACCACATTCCATAATGTTATTTAAAGAATACTTCTTTAACTCAAATTTAAGGAAATCCCACTTTTTATGCTCCTTAAATTTTATAATAACTTATACCTTAATATTTAAATATTTCTTTAACATAATGATTTTAAAATACTTTTGGTTGCTGTTAAAATGCGAATATATTGAATGTATTAATATATAATTTGCAAGTAAAACTAATGTGTTTATGAAACCCTTTATATTTAATATTGTAAAGCATTCACTTGTTAAATATAAACTGTATTTGTGCGAAACAAGCCTATAAAGTACCACGCGGAGAAAAAAAAAGATCAACTTTGGAGATAACCTTCTAAAGTGTTTGCTTTATTTATATTTCACTATTCAAAATGTATACCCTCTTCGGTGGTCGAATGGTATAAACTACCATTCCACTCACAAAATACCTGAATGTCGATGACAGGGAGATTAGGATAAGAGTCCGTATTTGGTTGTACTCAGAGTATTTTTTTTCCCAACCACAAAAATGCGGGTTCATTTTCTTTAAATGTAGCTCTACTCACCCCTAACATTATCATAACTACATATGAGTGTAACACAAGCTGGTAGGGAGACGCAGTGACAAAAATATGAATATGAAAAAATCCCTAATTTCATTATTTGCAGTGGAATTTGCTCACCATATGTTTGCTTCCCATAGATTTTCTAAAAATGTTGTCAACTTTTCTATGATTATTAAATATAATAAAAGTAATTAATAACAATAATAAACGACTCCAATAGTATATCTTGTTACTGATAGTTCCTATAGGCACACGAAAGAATATCTCCGAGATTTTATCAATATATTGGGAACATGTTCTCACAAATGTTAGCCAGCCCTGCCCTAGGGCAAAGACGACTCCTTCCCCCACAAGTTTGTGATTCCTGAGAGCAGCAAATCCCACCCACTGTCGATCTCTCTACCCATTCTCCCCCTCCTCTAGAACCCCCTGGTTGAGTGATAGGCCGAACAGAGCGCTCTTGGGTAGGTAACAATTACCGTTCCTTGCTCTCTCTCTCTTTCCCTCTGCACGCTGACGTAACAATACCTTCTTATTCTCGCAGAAAGGGCTCCATGGGAACCAATTACGAGCTAACGTGTGGGGCCAGCCTGTGATGGATGACCCAATCAGAGATGGACCACGTGACCCGTCGGGCCGGGTTCCTTTCCATCGTGGATCCAGGGGCCCTATTCTTGAAATATTCTCTGTTCTGACTTGAAGATATTATGGGTTGAGTTGGGACGGGAATTAAAATTATAAGAAAGTCGTGTGGATTTCTAGAACGTTCTATTGATCCATACCCACGGACAATGTTTTAAACATGATCGAAAATATACCCTTTTTTCTTTTTTATAACCGCGTTTATATGTTACACACAAATGTAGGCCTAATTATTATTCTAATATATTAAGGATGAAGAAAGCTTGAGTTCAAAGGAGTGTACCCGCATATGCGTGGGGGGAAAGTGGAAAATCATTTTGTAAAAACCCGTCACATTACACCTAACTGTGATCTAAACCCCAAACTCCTTGTCGTTGGCAGTTTAGTCTAAAATAACAGTGATGCCTAAGATCATGCAGCCAATGAAGCAGGTAAAACACATTCAACTAATATCAGTTTCCAAAGACTTGTTTTGAAAACAAAGAATGTATATTTAAAAAACAAAATAAAAACGTAAAGGGGAATATTGGAATAACTCATTGTTTCTTCTGCGAACGCGTAGGCCTATGTATTTTACTTAAACATAGTTGAAAACAAATAGCTATTCTTCTACAATACTATACTTATATATTATAAATGATTGCTTGTCTTGCTACTATTTATCTGAATAGTTGGTCATTCATGCACACGGTAGCGGATGACATGTACTGAATTCAATATTGAATTAAGTAGGAAAACATAGCTGGTGTATGTGGAGAATTATAATACCCAATGGGATTTAGCTTATAATAAGACCCAAAAGTTGAACTTTCATCAAAAGCCATACGTGAATTATTTGGAGAATTGGCCCTTAGGTCAGAATACACTCAGAATGTTCACGACTGTATTTCCTCATCCGCTACTGTCTTAAAAGTTCAAAGATAGCACGAGGAGGGAGGGATTCGATTACCTTCTCTATCCAAGCTGGTCATCTTAAGAAAATAGTTATAGATAACGCTCAACATACAAAAAGGATGTATAGCAATGACAAGAGTAACCGAACCTTAGGGCTCATCCATAAACCCCACAATGCTGATGAGAGGGGGAGGAGGAAGTTTTAATGCCTTCATAGTGTTGCATTGGGTGGGGGGGTTAACACCACATTGTTAAATAACACAGATCCTATACCCCAATTTTAACGTTTCATGTTTTGAAACAATTTATATTGAGTATTTAAAACAAATTCTGAGTTATTAAATGTATGTCCCTCTGTAGTGTCGCAAAAGCTTCCCTAATAAATCATGGCATTCACTCGTGATGTGAAAAGTTACGTAACACCGGATGGAGGGGAGAATGGTCAGGATAAATGTATATTTGGTGTTACATGGGCTGCGGGGTTCAATAAAGTTTAGAAAAGAGAGTTAAGTGGTTTATGGATGACCCCTTAGACCAGTTGAAATTGACAATTTAGGTCAAAAGTTAGTACCAAACAGCACATAGCTTGTATAAAATGATGTAATTAAATAAGAGTGTGTTTGGAGCTGTCATTTCTGGTTTTTTTAATGCTGTCCACTAAGAAGTTTTTTTCCCTGTTTCCATCCTTGGGACAATTATAATGAAGGTATATGGATTAGAGCTGGAATATTTTACGAATGGCATTCCAGATGGTTATTCCTAAGTAAATCGAGCTAGAGCTAAATCTATAGGCAGATTCACCCTTTAATTAAACCGATACCCAATAATACACCTTTTATTAACTTAAACCCAAAGAAAAGCAATTGTATGTACCTATATTGTGATCAATGATCGTGATAAATAGGTAGTAATAGCTGTTCAATCAGTTAACGTTGTTTGGACAGAGCTAATGTCGAGAAAAATCTGTAAGATAGCGTTTGTGTCGCTGAGAAAAAGGTGAGAGTTGGTG
>CABFVX010000287.1:325222-339792 GCA_902151425.1 Timema shepardi | reverse complement strand
ATAAATTTGACGAATTTTTCATGTAAGTTATGTGGGTATAGGCGTTAAAAGAGTTGGAGAAAAAAAAATCTTCAGTAGGACTCGAAGCAGCGATCTACAGGATACTAGACTCATGCGCTATCCGGGGAGCCACGAGACTTGTTGTCGATTGTCTTAACTTTAGCGTATATCCCTCGCTCGTAATGTTTCTACATTTTTCAAAATTTATTTTTTCGAAAACTTCTGGATATCTGACCCTATGGGTTTGGGTATTTGTTATTTGGGTTTAGACCTTTCTGTACTATAAGTATTAAAACTTACAGAAATCCGTTGACCGTATATTCCCCTTGTTAGTCAAGCACACAAATCGAGATAAGCTTACTGTGTTAGTTTATTTTCTAATTTAAACAAAATAATGTTACTTTACTCCCTACATTATGAAGATAATAGGTACTAGACCCTCAAATCTTTAAAAATGTTTGAAAATTTTGAATTTTAATTTTTCCTGTGTGGCAATAACATTTTGACTTCAGGAAATTTTTGGGCGGAAAATGTCCAATTTTCGCGGAAACAGGACGGGAATGGGAAAAATTAGAAAACTAGTTTTACAATTATTTAGGCTGATACATATCTATTTTTAAGAATGATAATAAGTCTAAACTTAAACTTTACGTTTATTTCAATTAAAATATACATAAATAATTTAATGATAAATTTGAAAACGTATGGCAATTTTATCAGGAAGGAATCACATTTTACAGTTTAAATTAGTCAAATAATATTTGGGTAAATGTCAAAAATAGATTTGAATTTGGCCGGGAAAAAGGGACAAAAACTCTTTTATTAGCCTTAGCAAAAAATTTAAATGTTGTAATATTGTAGAATTTTTCAAATGAAAAAAGAGGACACTCAAAACATTATATATCTTATTTATAATTAAAGTAAAAGATTTCCAAATAACGTCTAGCTAAAATAAACAAAAAGGCCTAACACAAATGCTATAGTTTTTTATCAAGCATTTTTTGTATAAATATAAATAAATAACAAAACTAGATTTAATTAAACAATAGGTGGCCCATTGTTTAACATTTAACATTCTACATTACCTGTAGGTTATTCTACTAGTTTCGTTTCTATTATACTTCTCTTACCCATTTCTAACTTCCTCCTTTTTCCACATTGTTCTTTAACTATTGTAAACCCATAAATAATAGATTTTATGATTGACTGGAAACTAAAAGAAATTATGGCATTAATTTTAGTAAACACCTTCACAATTAAACATCAAAATATACCAATTAATTTGAATTAATAAAAGTGAGCCACAGGTTTTTCCGTATGAACACCATAAATTTTTCTTGAGTGAGTGGTGTGCCTTGTTGCCTCTTAATGTTTGTGTTACTAAATCTAACACCATTGACGCTACATAATAGATGTTTCTTGTTGCAAATGTGTGTGTTCAAGGAGTATTTTGTGCATAGTTTGATTTATATCAATCCACTGTTTTTATTGAGGCTCAAAAATCTTTTCCTGCCTTAAATATCTACAGAGTTGGTACTACCCTATTTTATAATAACAAAATGAAGAATTTGTGTATCTGTGTGTCTGTCCGTTATGAGCGTTGGGTGATGTTGAGAACCAAGTTTTAAAATTTACAATTTTCTTTTAAATAATTAAAAACTGGCTAAGAAGAAATAAAATGAAGCGTTTTTTTTTTCTGTCTGTTTGAAGCAAAGAAAAGTGTTGCCAGGGGCAATGCAAAGGACTTCTGCTAGGTAAGGGTTATATTAAATGATGGCACTCAGTTTTGTTTACTAGGTAGTCATAATATATAAGAGATTGGAGTTTAGAGTATGTATCTACTTAACGGTAGATAAGGTCAATTTAATTTTAGTAAATTAATAACATCAATAATGGACATTAAATACCAACGCGACATTGATACTGTCCTTTATTGAACCTTGAAATAACATTAATTTTTTCCTGAAAATTCTGGGAAATAATAATTTCCTGATCAAGTTTTAGAAATGCCTATTTTCTTGATTTTTTTTTTTTCTTGAGTTACAGATCTCTCACTTGCCTAGTTTATAGCTTTAATACAGTTTGTTGGTGGTTCAATTCCATTATAGTTATTAAAGGTCATATTTAACAAAAGGACCATAGGCCGTTAATTTAACACTTAACTGAATGCAAGAATGTTGTAATGAACACATTTTAATAAAAAATGCAAACATTTAACTACTATTTTTATTTTCTATTCATTCTTAGTTTCAGTTATGTTCATAAATTTCCCTAAGATTCAGATTTGGTTAGACTATGGAAAATATTAAATGCTTAGAAATGTTTATTTTCTCTCTGGTTGTCCTTACCCTGTATGTTCTATCATCTCTCTGTGATACCCTTTCTTCTCGCTGTGAAGCCTCTCTTAAAGCTAGTCTTTCTTCCCTTTGTGCAGCCTTTTCTTCCTTTCGTTCCTTAGAACGTTTCTCACGTTCATTTTCTTCCCTTCGTTCCTCTTTCTTGGATGCCTTTTCCTTTCCTTCGTAATCCTTATCTTTAATTTTATCTTGTTTCTCTTTACTAGACCTGAAAAACCAAAGCACAAAAATAATATTATTTAAACTATCCATTGTTATATTATTTCAATGTATATTCTAAATTACACACAGTTAATTATATAAGGAACTGTACTCCTCTTCTCACTGTGAAAGCTATACTGTGCTAGTTATTATTTTATCATACATATTTGGAAGAAGGTACAGAAAAGGTGGATGGAATGCATATAAAAGGGAAAGAAAAAATATGGATTTCACAATGTAAAAAGAACACAGTTCATACTTTACATTGCTGCCAATGGACAAAGAGGTATTGGCTGCCTCTTTACCTGCCCAATCCCCCGACCTAGATTTAATCCTATTGGTACTCACCAGGGAGGAGTGTGAAACATGCAACACAATTTCCCAAATGAGTAAACCAAAAAAACACAAAAAAACACAAAAGGGAGAAAAAGGACATTGGTAAATGTATATTATAAATTACCTCAAAAAGTGTAAAGAGGTTTTCCTTAAAGAAATATATTTTATATTCATTATTATATTACATGTTTCTTTCCCTTTCTTGTGCCTACTTCCATACAACATAAATGACACAAATAAACTAGTCACACTCATGAATATATACGCCGTCTAAGATGAAAGTTTACAGTATTACATTGATGAACTCTACTATGGTTCATTTTCTACACCATAGAGGAAGTAAACAAAGTAGGCTTACTTTGTACCGTTAAGAGTAAACAAAGTGTAGACTTCACTTGCCTTATATGGTAGCAGTCTTATATTGATTTATTGTGTGATTCATGATATTATCTAACTGGTCTGCGAGCTTGGGTTTTTTCATTTGAGTCAATCTCGAGTCAAGTTAGAATATATTCATAATTTTAAAATGTTAGAAGTATATATTTATTCATTTTAAATATAAATAGGTACCACTTCTTTAATATTTCAGATTTTAAAAAATATAGTAAATCACATTTCTTAAAATATGAATGACACTCAATTTTTTTTTGGTATAAACACTTTTAGAAAAAAAGTTGATAAATGGAAATCTTGGTTTTTAATTTAGAAACAACCCATAAAAAACACAATTTAAAAATAAAAACACTAAAAAAAGGGGGCCTAAAAATCTTTAAAATGGTTTCAATACTCATGTCTTTAAAGACATTAAAATTACACTAACCATTTTTTTAAAGTAATAAAATGAATAGTTGCATGATGGCTTGGAAATGTACAATAAGATATTGCAGAAACACTGCACAGTCATATAAGGTAAGTAATAGTGAAGAAAGTCAACCTTAAATGATAGGTCAGGCCTAGATAAAAACAAACACACTTCTTTCTCTTTTCATTTCTTCAAACACTTTTACACGTCCCATTTCTTCAAAACTTCCACAGTGGCACATTGTTTTGAATTTTCAGAAATATTAACATTTCATTAAGGTCTCTTCGTATTAAAAATAAATATATTTCCGAAAAATCAAAACAATGTGCAAATGTAGAAGTTTGAAAAAATGGGAAGTGTAAAAGTGTGTAAGAAGAAATAGAGAGGTGTGTTTGTTTATATCTAGGCATAATCTAACTATCCTTTAAGGTTGGCTTCCTTCACCATCACTTTACATTATTGAGTGTTTCTACACTGTCTTAGTAAAAAGTTAATAATATTGATGTTTTAATCCGCTAATAATTCCCCAAAATATGATTCAGTAACTTAATTTACCCTATAAGTAAACATAGGAATCATAAACAGTTAGAAATTTAAAGTGTTTAGTATTCCCTTTATTATTCCTTAGTGTAATCGTGCATGATCATGTATTCTGTCCATTTCAATGCCCCTATGCACAGTTGCGCATGTGCGTTGTACAGGCTCTTGTTAGACATTATTTTATTGAGAAATTTAACTTAGATTCAATTTTTAATGCTTATAAACGTTGATGCTCATACTTTAAAATTAAAAATAATATGACTAAACTAATATTGTTAACAAACAATAGTAAATCCTTTTTTAATATAAATGTGGTAAGTTTGGTAAAATTGCATTGCAATAAATAAGATCAATATTGATTTTAGACAAATTAACCAACATAATTCTATAACTAAATAGTAACTAAACTAGTGCTAGTTTTGTAGCAGAATGTATTAATATGAGTTTCAAATATCTTAAGTTTGAAAACATTTAATACAATAATATATTCTTGATATTGCATTTTTATTTTAACATCAATTGTTATTTTAGAAAGGGACCAGATAAAAATAGTAAAAAAGTATCATTCAATTATTTAGTAATCTACTTAGTTTTATTTTCATTGCTTTGTCATGGCAATACCAGTAAACAACTTCAATAAAGTATAATTCAAAATGGACGACAGTATTGAATAAATTTACTGGTCTAAAGTGGTTTTAAGGCTCTATTACGTTATTAATGTGAAAAGTGATATTAATTTTTATAACTTATCTTTCAAGGTGAAGTTTATAAGATAGGGCAAGGTAAGACTTTCTTTTAAACGAATTGAGAGATTATAGATTATACTAGAAAATCATTCTAAAGCTGCAAATGTGAATATGTTGGAGGAGAACGTCACTGATTAACACATAAAAGCAGCGAGTCTCAGTAAAACTCACACCACAGGACAGTGCAACTCACCCTGGTGTACTATCCCTTTTATTCTCTATTACAATTGTGCCTCCTCCTGACTTGATAAGAGAGATTGTTTCACTCTGTTGTCGGCTCGCACTCTTCCTTTCACTACGCTCCTTGCCTTCTCGACTACTAGATTCCTTCGTCTTCTCAACAGCTACATGTTTCTCTGTTGAACGATCTTTCTCTGAGAACCAGAATATTTTTCAGGATTATGCAAAGATTTAATTAAGTAAAAAATTGTTTAAATTTCCTTATGAATTAGTGAACCCATATAGTTCATAGTAATGTGTAGCAATGACTGAATATATTTAAAAGTGATCAATTAACAAGTGAGAGCAATATAAAATGTGAACTGTGTTCCTCTCTTCATTGTTAAACTATATTGTAATTGGCTTCAATTGTTCTTTTTCATAATTACTATTTTTTGGTCTATGTTCGAAGTTATGTATCTCTAAAGTAAAAAGAGGTTTACCTTTAACATTAATATTTTAATATTGCTTGATACATTATTCTGATATTTATAATATAATAAGGGACTTGATTACGCGGAATTGTTCGAAATGGTTTTACTTACAATTAAAAATCAACAAAACATTTCAACTAAAGAAAATAAGAGTATTCTATTTCATGAGAAACTATTTAATCTCTGTAAAATTTACCAAACCAAAGACTGGGTTTATATATTTCAACGTCACTTTATATTCAATAATGTATAATCCTGATCAACCCAGGATAGCAGGACTGAGTCAAAAGCTGAAAACATAGAATCAGTCCATCTAAATAAAAATTTAAGTATCATAATGTGTAAAAGTATAAATCATGTTTTTTATTGTTAGAAAAAAACCTATCATCTGTTCTATAACTTTAAAATTTGCAAGAACTGATACTATCTGTATAGACAGGAGCCCTTAAATAGTGCCATCACCAGTGTTATCACATTGAAAATTACATTGCATGTCATGGTATACACCCAATTATTATTATTATTAGCACCGCGTCTTACTACCCGTTCGGGTTATACGCACTACACCCAATTACAAAGGAATTATGTTAATTGGGAAATAACTTTAATATGTGTTACCGAAAGTGTGACTTTTGCATGTCCCTACTAATAACTAGGAATGGACGGGATCCCGAATCCTCGTAAAAGTTCGGGAATTTATCTATTCCTATAGGTCAAGCGAGATCGACCTTTTCCCCGAAAAGTCGGGGAAACAAAATAAAGGGCGCGTGGCACTAGTGTTCTAGAAGTTACTGCCGACTCATCAATGTTAATCTCTTTTGTAGACAGTCTTTTTCTTTGTTATTTAGCAAACTTGGTGGCTATAAGGCATTCACAAGCTAAGTATACCTGAATGACAGCTCGAAATGTTACTAGAAGTTATCCCAAATATATCACTACCCAACAGCTGACATCTATCACTTTGGATAACTGTAATGAAAACAGATGGTTAATATATTAATGTTATAGTTAACCACAGTAATTTAGGCCAATATTATTTATATATTTATTTGAGGTCGGACACAAAGTTTATTTATCGTTTTATCCATTTAAAAAAAATATTCACACCACTTTCACAAAAACTTCTATCGAACATAGCCTCAAAATGGCAACTGACGAATTTAAACCATATGATTGAACATAACGGTGAACAAGTTTTTTTTACAATGATGCGGACACGCAGTTGATGAAAATACTTTATTCAGTTAAATATTTCAAAATACGATAAAATAATCATAAAATCATGTATTGTATGTAAAAAAATGACAACAATTTTCNTTTTTTTACAATGATGCGGACACGCAGTTGATGAAAATACTTTATTCAGTTAAATATTTCAAAATACGATAAAATAATCATAAAATCATGTATTGTATGTAAAAAAATGACAACAATTTTCTCTTTTCCAAGTAAATACGATGCCTGTATTAAAAGGTATTGATGTATGCACTATATTACACAAAATCAGTAACGTTCCAAAACGAAAAATAAGTACTTTTAATTATGTTTAAAATATTGTTTCGAGTTGGACAAAAAGAAATTATTTAAAAAAATGAAATAGCATGAGAAAACTTAAGTTTACGTTATTTTAAATGTAATAGTTGTAAATGTAATGTTAGTTTAAATGTAATCTTTTACAAGTGTTGGCAACCCAAAACCTAAACATATGATTTTCGAACTGTCATCCAGGTAAAAACCTATCGTGAATGGAATATACCTGCACAATGCAAATAATTAGATATAAAACAAAATTGTTGAAACAAATTAACTAATAAAAATAATTTTCATCAAAAATGTAATAAAATCAAGTATATATTTAATTTTTTTATTAGATATTAATTCAAAATTATGTATTTGATTTGATAAAAAATACTATTCGTGAACACTTTTGTTTACTATGTTATCTTTTATTACCTTTATCAATGTTTTTTTTAGCACTGCGTCTATTACTTATTCAAGTTATATGCCTGTGTACTAATTAATTATTCTAGTGTGTTAGGAATGAGGAAGATTAAATTTAGAGGTGTACCTGCCTTTAAGTGGATAGAGTGGGAAACCATTTAGGAAAAAACACCCTTAGTACACCCAGTCAAGACCCTACTAAATATCCCCGTCATTAGCAGTCTGGTCCATTGCGAGAGTGATGCCTTAGACCATGCAGCCACTGAAGTGGGTTTTAATAATATTATAATTTTAACAAGTCTAACCATATCAGTTTGGAAATCAATATTTTTTTTAAATCTAAGTTTATTCTAGAGAGTTATTTTAAAATTTCCCATTCGTGTCCCAAATCTAGACATTTTGACTCATTTCCCGTCCCATACCCGCCCCAAAATAAAAGTCATTCCCGTATATCCCTACTAATAGCTGTACAAGAAATCGATAGGGAAAAGGAGGGGGAAGGAGGGAGAGATATTAGGGCTGGCACTATGGTTGATCTGCCCACGAACCATCTTTTGAACCTTGTTAGCTAAACATGTCAGGCATAGGTGACTCACCATTGTTAAGTTCTTGGCAAACAGCATTGTTCTTAGTTCTGTTTGCTAGGTGCTGCTGCCAGTGTATTCTTAATAAACAGTTACTTTATTCTTAAACAAAGTTATATGAATGGAGAGGGAATGATGGTAGTGTTTAGAATAGAAAGGTCAGCAAGTTTGAGAACTTTTTTAAGTATGGGAGAAGAAGTATAGCAAAAGTTGTGAGTAGGTGGGTTGTATATTCGAAAGGTCAACCACAAGGTCAACTAGAAAACTGAATTATTAAACCATTAGAGGAGGATTCAAGAGAAACGTAAACTTAAATAACTATTGGAAGTTTCAAAACTACATCGGGCAGAAGTGGGAAATGTTTTACAGGTGTATAAGCAATCTGCTATGGAAAAGAGAAGTGCCTTTGAAGTGTAAGAAAAGTTATATATAGGGTGTTGTATCCATAGATCCATATACTACAGAATAAATGGTCAATGGATGTAAAAGAGACCAGGAATGTGAGTTTTGTGAGGAGCATGTTAGCTTCAATCCAACTATTATCGCCAACCAAGTGAGATGGAAGACAATTGTGTTGTCAGCCATCAGCCTCCTATGTTTCTAATTTTACTAAAAGATGTTAGCTGACACAAGGAGAAACAGGATAAGGAATGAAGTTATACAGGAAAGAGTGGGTGCATAAGCAGTACGAGATAGTAGAGGAAGCAAGGCTGAGAAGGTATGCTCATGTAATGAGGATGAAAAAGGAGAAAATACCAAAGAGGATTATAAAAATGGGGTATGTAGGAAAAAGATCACAAACAAGACCAATAAAGAGATGGGAGTAGCAGATAACAGAAAGTATGCCAGTGATAGAAGAAGAATGGAAGTGATTAAAGGAGGATGAGTGGTTGAAAGAGAGGAAAATGGAGGTATTTTACTAAAATGACGTGACCACAGGCTGGTAACAGTTGATGAGGTGTGTGTGTGTGTGTGTGTATATATATATATATATATATATATATATATACATACGTACACACACAATAGTTTAGATCCGACACCTTAGCTCAGTAGGGTGTCTGTCTACCGAACTATGAGTCCCAGGTTTGATTCCTAGCATGGCAAAAATTGATCATTAGTGAATTGTGAATTTACCCTTTCACGGTGATGAATTAACTGCCGGTGACTGGGATGTTCTTGTCCTATTTTTAAGTTGGATTATAAGGTATATGAATCTACGACAGGTCTATCAAGCCGGTAGTGGAAAAAATATAACTTGAATAAAAAATGACCCATGCCACGGGCTGGAAACAGTAATGAATGTAAAAGTATTTTTAGGTTAGAATGGATGCAAAAAGAGATTGAAATTGGAAATGTTTAAGGATCAAAATTGGGAAGTGATGTCAAATGTTTGAAATAGAAATGAAGATAAACATTTATAAGTTTCACCTTTAGTATATTATTAAAAGGTGTAACAATAAATAAGAAAAAGTGAAGATACTTGAGAATTGAATATAAGAACTTACCTTGTTTAATCTCCCCATTTACTTGTTTGGAGGTTGTCAATGGTTGCGTACTGCTGGAGGTATCAAGTTTGGCAACATTTATTTCCGCAGATTTTGAAGCCTGTACAAATAATTGAGTTACTTAAAATTCAAATGAAATGTCAAACACAGTGATACTTGTAGGGTCAGCTCAATGGTACCAAGTTTAGGGATCAAATGATTGCATGTGGCCATTCACTTAAACAAAAAAAAGCTGAAGACATATGAAAATATATTGTCAATATAATGTGTTCACATTAACTTACTTATCATTCTCAAAATTCCTTACATTTATATATATATTAGAAATTGACCATGAATTGTTTAGAATAGTGTTACTTGTGAGTAAATGGTTAATAAATCTAAACAAAATGGTTCGATGCAAAGGAAATACTGAGAATTGAGATTTCTAAGAAAACATTTTGCCATTGGTAAAATTTTCTTATCAGACACCTTAGCTCGGTCAATATCATGTCTGTCTACTGAGCTAAGGGTTCCAGGCTCGATTCTCGGCATGGGTGAAAAAAATTATCATTGGTGAAATGTTGAGTTACCCTTTCACATTGATAAATTAATATTTAATAAAAATTAAACATAAAAATGGAGCTCATCTGATAAGCAGTACCTTGAACTAAATACAAAAATAGAAATTATACAGCAAAATGAGAAAGCTTGCCAAGTTTTTATAAATATATTTAGAATCTTTTAAAAAATATATATAATCTATATATCTGCACAACTTACTTTTTCACCCATTTGATGGAAGTCATTTTCTCTGATCATGGTGCCTGCCTTCGCCTTCAGTTGGCCAATATAACTTGTTGCAAGAATAAATAAATCTTGCCTCTGATTCTTTTCCTCATCTTTGACCTATAATTTATGGAAATGCAAACATTAACCCTCAAAAACTAACATGAGGTAAATAAATACCTAGTTGAGGGTTGGTACTATTGGTTTCTAACTACAAAGTAGCCTCTTTCTACAACATGATTTTTAAGGTGACCTAGGATTTCAGTTGGAATAGAGCTTTTGTATCAGTCTACTTATTCTTCTTTTCAATACTGGGGTCATATCTACTCCATACAAGAATTTATGTAAGGTATACCAGATTTACCACTTCTTTGGTTTTACATGACAGGTAGCAGAAACTAGCAGATGGTATCAGTAATGACAACATTGTTTAAAGTCACTTTTGTCAACATATTTGGAAATAATTATTATTTACTAATTACTACTATTAGTATCACTAAAAATATTATCAATCCCTTTTAAAAATACTTTCCCAAAGATAACAGTATCATTTTACTTTCCATAATCAAATTTAAGAGAAAAAAAAGTCTAGTAATTTCATTTTAGTTTTTCTTTTAACTCTTTTGGCAATTACAGGTTAAATAGAGCGTGAAATTTTACATTCAATGGTATTATATTCAGTAATTAATATTTTTATAGCTGCCCTCACATATCTTTAACATAAATAAATGGTTTGTGATAATAAAGAGGAAAAAACATTCAAAATGTTTGTGAAATAATGTAAAGTTTAAACTTTGTAAACAAAAGGATTAATACCATTCATCGCCTAACCGGCAACAATTTTAAAATACAGTAAAACATTGAATTATTGTATAAAATAAAGTTAATAAAACCATGTGCGTGAATCAACAAGTTGAAGAACAAGATGTTTTATAGTTGAGTACTATTGATTTGTATTTAGGCGTGTCTATGCTACCCGTTAATTTTATTACAAATTTGAATAGTACAGTGTCTTTTTTGAATATTAATTCAGCTAGTTAGTTATCTGTATGTTCTTTTGTGTTATTTCGGTGTGTGAGCGTGTTATCCTCGAAAAATAAATGGTTTTTTAGTGATCTTTGAATAATTATTTATCTAATATAACCTTAAAGCGTGTGATAAAATAAAATAGCGATTGTTTCTCAGTGATCGATATACACTATTCGAAAATTTAAGTGTATCAAGACTATAAAATAAATCTTTTAACCCCAAGATTGTGTTGTGTTGCCCTCTAGGCTAAACCTCGAGTTTTAGGATTTTTATAGTATTCCAAAAAAAATCTGTGAATTGTAATAAAAATTACTTGCGAGTCTTTCACCAGTGTTAATTAAGTAAATACCAGGCTAAGACTTAAGTTATTGTAATTTTATTAGAGACTTTGTTACAACTGTTTTAAGAGAAGTGAATTTAAATAGATTTTTGTTAATTCCATATTGTGTCCCGCAAAGCGACGTTGCTAAGTTTGTTTGTTTGTCTTTTACAAAATCATGAATATAACAGTAATTTATCAGAGATTTCCATACATCTTTAATCTCAAGTTTTCTTCATGGTTCTTTAATTTCATTTTACGTTGTCCATGATTATGGTATTTTTATACCGAAACATGTCGGAAGAACAAAAATCAACAACATTCTAATGGTTGATTTATCACAAGAAGTAATGGGATTGAACCAAGATAAGGCTTAGATTTAATAAATAACCTGAAAATAATTATTTTTATATTTTTCATTGATGTTGTAACTAGAACATTTTCATTACTTTACTAAACCTTATTGGGAGATGCTAACCCACTAATTTAATTTTATTACCTAATTTACAACACTGTTGATCTTTAAACTTTGTTTTTGACCTTGTTGTACCCAAGTTTTGTAAATAAATGTTAATATTTTATGTGTTTTAGCCTTGTCGTCAACCCATGTTTTAATTCAGTTGATATTATATCGCTTTATTAAAAATTGTTATATATGCCATTTTGTAGCTCATTAAAAGCAAAATAAAATCAATCTTTTTAATATTAAGTCACTTAATTCATATACCTATTTTAAAACTATCTAATTCATTAAATTGGAAAGCTATATATTTTGTTATAGCTATCCCTGAGTTTTCTATCTAAGTTCTAAGTTTATTACCACTCCTTACTTTAAAATAGAGTGTTTTCTGATATGTATTATTATTATTATTATTATTATCACCGCTTCTTACTACCCGTTTGGGTTGTATGCACTTACGCTAATATGTAATGGTAGGGTGATTGCGAGATGAAATGGAGGACCTACAGTTTAACATGGGATCTGAACCATGGTGGAGGCCTGGCATTCCACAAATTCACAAGTTGTGATTAATACACGTCTTGTCAGAGGTGAAGGAAGGGTTTGGTAATTAGATAAATTTGTGCCGGGACCGAGGAATGAACCTCGGACCCCAGCAAAGAAGTCTAGACACTTTAACCCTAGATCGCCAGGTCACCAATATGTTGTAATACTGTTAAAAAGGTTTGTGACTGTTTTTTCTTCTATGTGTAGTAATAGACATTCAAATTTATCACATTTATAGTGACGTTAATAATACTAATTCTAACCAAAAAAAAAGGTGTTTTTTTATTAAAAATTATGTATTCATTACAATAAAAACTAACATGGGACTAAATGTTATTTTTATAAATTTAGATTCTTGAAAAAATTAATAATTAATACTAGGTCATCAACATATCAAGGTCAATTACATATAGAAAATAAATAAAACAGTTATATAGGTTTCTTATATAGACCTAAAATTTAACTGTCAGAAGTGACAGCTGCTAAACACATGTTTTTGCAGATCATATGGTTCGGCGGAGGGATACACAATTTGGTCTAGTAACTTTTCAGAGCTGTCAGCTGTGAGCTGTCAGTCAGCACCAAAGAAGTGGTGTGGGAGGTATAGTTCATGTCTTATGTCACAGTTTGTTCTTATTTATTTTCTTTTAAATTATTTAGTTCTTAAATTTCATGAGATTTTTCAAGTTATTGTCTTACAAAAAAGAACAGAAACATATAAATGAGTGTATCAATGTTGTTTTTGGCAAGGATTTTGATGAAGAGGATGATTTGGGTGGTCGTAGCGCAGAGACCAAATATAATTTAGGAGTTAGAATAAGATGGTGAATCTGAGCAAGTGCTGACATGACAGAAGAAATTCCAGAAGAAACTGATGATGAGTTGTAGTTTAGTGGCAAGAATGGGCACATATTGTGGATTAATTATAATTAACCTAACAGCCAAGCGACTCATGATACTGCTAGAAATATTAATCTACCAATGTATGTTCCAGACGTACTAAATTCAGGTAAAAATGCAACGACACCCATAGAGAGTTGGGGTATATTTTCTACTGAAGAGTTATTTAAAAAAAAGTTTATTACATACAAATTCATATCTTAAAAGACAAATACCAACTAGAGAGGGATACTTGTGACAAAGGATTAATATTACTTTCATTTATTGTATTAAGTATTTTTTTTATCTAATTGCATTAAAATCATACTTATTATTTTATTATTGTGCATTAGCCATGCTTTTTTTGGGGGGGCTCAGTGTCCTACTACTCGCTTAGGTTGTACGCCTGTGTACTAATTGCATTAATGTACTAAATATTAGGAAAGTAGAATTTAGAGGGGGACGATATATCCACATTTGCGAGGAGGGAGGGTGGAAAACCATTTAGGAAGAAACCCCTCAGTACACCTGACCAAGATTAAACACTGATCTACCCATCCTCAGCCGTCTAGTATATGGCGAGAGTAGCGCCTTAGACCCACGGCCACCAAAGTGGGTCTTATTATTATTTTGATCTATTCTAGTAAGATCTTTCCCTTCAAAATACTATATATTTGCATTAAAATCGCCACAGGCCAGACAAGACACTTGGCCTTAAAGGAGTTTCGTTGCACCGCTTGAGCCAGGTTGAGTCTTTGGGTACTGAAGAGTGCTATACGCAGTTCACTTCTAAGTGAAACAACTCACACTTACCAACTGTTATTGTAAAAGGGATGAGGTACAAATAGATTAATTCAGGTACCAGCGATCTCGTCCCCCTCTACCCCCCCCCCCCCCCCCC
>CABFVX010000287.1:263571-325164 GCA_902151425.1 Timema shepardi | reverse complement strand
CAATCATCCCCTTTCAAAAAACAAAACTTTTCAGACAAGTAGTTAGTAGGTATTTGAAGATTGTTTATGACCAGACAATTTGCTTAGAAAAAAAAAAAAAATTGTATTCTACGTTTTAATTTGCAATCTGAATAAGGGGGTTAGTTTATTGGAAAGGGGCATGGGAACACTACTTGAACCTAGCTTTGTGAAAGATGGTTATTGACACTACCAGGCAATTTTTTTTTTCATTCTCTAGTATTAAACATCTTTAAAATGAACTGTTTTTAGAAATGCTTACTTTATAGTAATAATGTAGCTTGGGACTACACCTAGTGATACCTGTGTTGAAGGACTCAAGCTCTCCCACTGAATGAATTTATTTTAACTTGAAGACTGTGGGTCTGGTGTAAACCTTTTCTGTGCACTGGGGTCATTATGACCACACAGGAATATTAGTGTAACAAGACGAGGGTATCAGGGTTAGTACAAAGTTAAATATTTTGTAGTGAATTTACTCACATAATATCCTATTATGTTGTAAAGGAAAAGAGAGAGAGGTGTACTAACTATAGAGGAATAACGCTATGTATCATTGTTAGAGAACCATTTTCCAGGAAGTTTTGAATCTGAACATTTTCAGGAATTATTTCCGCAGTGGCGGCTTGCAGTGGAGGGGTTAAATTGTAGAGGTGGCACATATAGTTTATTATACTTTAGAATATAATGTGTTAAGAGAAGAGTGGGTTACAAGAAGGTGGTACAGGGGAAGGGAAGGGGAAAGGGTAGTTAGGAAGCACGAAGGATAGGGGGAGGGACAAATGTAGGGCCAAACTTAAAATTATTTTAGTTAACTTATTAATGATACAAAATTGAAGTCTCCTTTATGAACATAACAGGTCGACAAAGGATCAAATTAATTTGTTTTTTTACTACTTTTTTTTAGAGACGCGTCTTACTACCCATTCAGGTTTTACATCTATGTGCTAATTACGCTAATGTGTTAGGGATGAGAAAGGTTGAATTTAGAGGAACTGCATCCATTAGAGTGGAAAACTATTTGGAAAAAACTGCAAATCAGTGCACCAGACCAGGATTGAACACCATCTCCCTCTCATCGGCAGTCTAGTCTGATACGAGAGTAGCGTGTTTGACCATGCGGACACCGAAGCTTGTTTGATGAGGTTTCTGATATTAACACCCTTAAGAGAAACTAATCCTAAGTATAAATGTTGACATTTGGGATATTTATATATCAATAACATTAGTTCCATTTAATCAGTTGAAATTATTGTAGAAAAATAATAAAGGAAATTTTCCAGAAAAAATATAGAGAACATTTTCTGTCTCACATCTCTAATCATTGTACAAAAATATACTAGAAAAAAACATGACCATAGAAGAAGCATGGTCAGAGGAACAAAGTCTACAAAAGACTCAATCTTTGCGTTAAGAGAGCTTATGGAAAGAAGGATGAATTTGAAGAAACTTGATATGGACGTGGCGAAGGCATATGATAGTGAAAATAGAAATAAAGTTTGGAAAGCTATGAAGTAGGCTGAAGTATAAAAAGGAGTGGGAATAAGAGTAAGGAGTATGCATGAGGATAAATAGATGTGTGCAAATATACAAAATTAGAATATTTTCAATTATCAATTTCTGAATTATTTGTGTTCAAATTATAAATACATATTGTCCTTTATGATATACCTTTTACATGTTCCTATCTATGTGTCCTATCATTCTTTACAATTTTCAATTTTCTCCCTTTGGTGTTTTTTTGGTTTCCTCTTTTAGGAAGTTATGTTGAGGGTTTCACACTCCTCCCTGATGAGTTCTGATAGAATGAAACCTAGGTCGAGGGATTGGGCGACGACGATAGATTTTCTTTAAGAGGAAACCATTACCTCTTGTCCAATGGCAGCAATGTAAAGTGTGAATTGTTTTCTTCTTTTCATTTTAAAAGCCATAATGTATTTGTCCCTTTTATATTTTTCTATCCACCTTTCATATACCTTCTTTCAAATATAATATAAAAATTAAATTCTGAAATTTTAAGTTATTTGTACATTTTCAAATACCATTCGATTTAAAAAAGAACATTTATATATTACAAGCAATAATTATTTAAAGGGATGCATATTTATTTAAGTTCATTTATATATTAAAAGCAATAATTATTTAAAGTGATTCATATTTATTTAAGTTATTTTAAATATTCCCATTACTTTATTTTAGGAATGGATCGTCGAATCATTAATACTGTTTTTTTTTATTACTTCTTGAAGAACAAATAAATATAACTTTGTAAGTTTTTTAAACCAAAAAAAGATCGATGCCAGATTTGTGAAAATTCTAAACATTCAAACCTTGAGGTAAAGAAAGAGTTAACTGAAAATTATGAAAATCATCAAAAACAGTAAGTGTATTGTAATAATGCAAAGAAGTATAATAAGAAATGTGCTGTAAATACCATCATCGGATGTAAGCGCCATGTGTACTACAGTAGAAAAATACAGCATATAATTTGACAATTTATGAAAATGCACCTCCAAATGACACGTATTTTTTTTGCTGGTCGGCGCTTCAAGGTAAGAGAGGTAGTTCTGAAATAGGAAGCTGCTTATTACAATACATGGTCAATCTACCTCCTAATACCACAGAAATATAACTATTTTTTGATACTTGTGGAGGGCAGAACAGAAAAAAACAAGTGGCTGCCCTGTTGCTTTTTCTGATTCAACAAACTAAATGTGTTACACACATTTTTAGAGAGTGGGCCCAGCTACTTGGAAGCAGATTCTATGCCTAGTGCCATAGAATCTGCAATAAGGTATGTCCCAGTCTACACTATGCAAGATTGGTTGACCATTTTTGGATTAGCATGGCCCAAAAGATTTCATGGCAAGTAAAGCCAACTATATCATGCAAAAGAATTGTAGACTTCTTTTACTTGAAGCAACTCTCAGATTTGCTAATAAAAATAAAGATACAACTGTAGATTTGGTGAACTGGTTACTAGTTAAAAGCTTTCGATTTTGTAAGGAAGAGCCAAGAATCAATTAATACAAATATGAGCATTCTTCAGAATATAAATCTATAAATGTCAGTGGGAAAGGAAGAACACCAGCATTACCAGATAAACTGCAACAAGTGTATTCGCCATTGCATTTAATAACTCAGTAAGTGTGAAAAAATGTGTCACAAATGCTGATTAATTTCGCTTGTGGTACAAGACACTGCCAACATCAGCTCAGGTATTGACATTAGTTGATGAAGATAGGAGTAATTCAGAAAACGAAAACTAGTGAAGTACACTTATAAAGTGAAAGCTGACAGCAAAAACACAATAAGTCCAATATTAATAATTACTGTAAATTTCACAGTAGTTTGAATAATTTTGTGATTTTTTTAAAAAATCTTGTATTTTCATAGTACATTTTTGAAATAAAAGTAAAAAATAATTCTTAAATATAAATAATAACTATGTTATTTTACGCCTTTGGATAGAAATTTAAATTGATCTCTTGAAAAATTATGTTTTATGATAGAGGTCTGTGAGCTTGGGTATTTTCATTTGAGTCAAGTATTTCTAAAAGCTCTCGAGTGCGTGTCGAGTTTGAATATACTCATAAAATATACTCATGATTTTAAAATGTTAAGAGTACATATTTGTTTATTTTAAATGTAAATAGGTATCACATATTTAAAATTTCAATTTTACAAAATAAAACACGTGTTATTAAATTATGAATGACACTAATTTTTATAAATATAAATACTTTTAGAAAAAAGTTAATAAACGAAAATATCGGGTTTGAAATTAGAAATAACACATAAAAGACACAATTCAAAAAAGAATAGTGAAAAAATATAGGGCCTAGTAGAAAAACTAATTAAAATGGTTTTAACACTCATGTTTTTAAGGACATTAAAAATTATCACGTTTTAAGGACATTAAAAATTATACTAACAATTATTTTTAAAAAACTAATAAAATGAATAATTGTACGACTTGGAAATGTACAATAAGATAGTGTTGAAACACTGAACAGTCATATAAGGTAAGTGATAGTGAAGAAAGTCAACCTTAAATAATAAGTTAAGCCTAGATAAAAAAAACATTTCTCTCTTCATTTATTCAAATACTTTTAAACTTACCACTTCTTCAAAACTTCCACAGTATCACATTGTTTTGAATTTTCAGAAATATTACTTTTTCATTAATGTTTTTTCACAATTATTAAAAATAAATATTTCTGAAAATTTAAAATAAAAGTACAACTTTAGAGTGTTAAAAAGTGGGAAGTGTAAAAGTGTAAGAAGAAATAGAGAAATGTGTTTATTTATATCTAGGCTCAAGGGCAGAAGAGAGCGCAAGTAATTTTCAGCTTTTATAACATTACATTTTTTTGGCCAAAATAAATTCAATATTTCTCCAGTAGCAACTTAACAGATTAGTTTTCTACACATACTAATATCAACAGATCTTTAATATCTGTCAAGGGTGTCCTGGAGTTTTGTCAAAACTTTTTAAATAGGGAGAAAAAGTTTTGACAAAATTCCAGTACACCCTTGACAGACTAAACTCTGATGCTACTGGAAAAATATTTGATTAATTTTGGCCAAAAAATTTCAATTCTATAAAAACTGAAAAATATTTGCGCTCCCTTCTGCCACAACCTTAACCCAACTATTATTTCAGGTTGGCTTCCTTCACTATCATTTTACATTATTGTAGAGTGTTTATACACTGTCTCGATAAAAAGTTAATAAAATTGACATTTTAATAAGCTTATATTACCCCAAAATATGCTTCAGTAACTTAAGAAAACGCAAGTATCATAAAGAGTTTAAAATATGTATATGTTTCTTATTTCGTTTATTATTCCTCAATGTAATCGTGCATGATCATGTCTTCTGTTCCATTACCATTCCTCTGTGTGCAGTTGCACATGCGCATTATATGGGCTCTCGTTATACATTATTTTATTGAAAAATTTGCTTCAATTCGAATTTTAATACTTATAAAAGTTGATGCTCATACTTTAAAATTAAAAATAATGTCACTAAAATAATATTTCTAGCAAATAAAATGAAATAGTTAATGCTTTTTTATATAAATGTGGTAAGTTCGGTTAAATATGTATTGCAATAAATAAGATCAACATTGATTTTAGAAAGGTTAACCAACATAATTCTATAACTAATTATTAACTAAGCTACAGCTAGTTTTGTAGCTAGACGTATCAATTCATCTGAGATTTAAATATATTAATTTTGAAAACTAAATATAATAATATATTCTTGATATTACTTTTGTAATTGAACATAATTATTATTTTAGAAAGGGACCAGGTAAAAATAGTAAAAAGAATCATTCAATTACTTAGTAATCTATTTAAATATTTTTATTTTCATTGCTTTGTCATGGCAATCAATACAAGTAAACAATCTCAATCAAGTATAATTCAGACTGGATGATAATATTGAGTAAATTTACTGGCCAAAAGTGGTTTTAAAGCTCTAATATGTTATTAATGTGAAAATTGAAATTAATTTTTAACAATTTGCTAAGTAGCCGAATGATTTATAAGTAGAAATGCTGATATCATTTCAATTAAATTGCCTATTCTTACTATTGCATTTTAAAAATTGATTATTAAGTACATCAGGTGAAAGCTCAAAAATGACAAGCCTGCTTAACTTTTGATTTCGACCTCTAGCCTAAAGGACGAGCTACCCTCCAAGCTCGAAATCCGAGTACTCACAGAACCCTATTTTATGAACTTAGTGGATTTCCCTTGTACGCCAACGCATTATATTGTCTAATCATTAAATAATAATTTACATATAAAAATTAAGGAGGGAAACCCCCCCTCAAAATTAATTTTTAAAACAAATATAATGTGAAGCATTATTTTTAAAATATTGAAAATTGTTATATATTTATATTAAAAGTCCATAAGGAAAAACTCTTTTCACTTTATGAAGTCATTTTATTATATTTGGAAGAAGATACAGGCAAGATGGAGAGAAACATTTAAAAGGGGCGAACATAATATGACTTTTGTTATTTTTATATTTTTATTGTTACAATTTTTATTGTTTACAAAACTTTGCTTAACATATGGTCTTTCAAAACATGTGTTTACATAGGGATACATTATAGTAATCTAATAGCTTTTACAGAAATATTCTACTGTTCTTCCTAAGGTAATCAGACTTTGAATATTGAGGCGTCAAATCTGGAGTGTCAATATAAATGCTTTTCAGTGTGTAATTAAGATTCATGAAAAAAGAAAACCTAAGAGGTCATAAACTCATAGAAATTGAGGTATCTTAATTCAGTTTGGATAAAATCCAGAAGAGTTTACATCAATGAATCATTTACTGTCAATTAGAGAGATTGATTTATTTATCATATTATTTGTAGGAGTACATGCATACACATACCTTCTCAATCTTCCGCTCAATGATCTGGCCGAGCTTAGAGAGTACTGGGAAGTAGGGCAGGATTTTGATGAGAATAATGAGAGCATTTCGTATCTGCACATAATCCTTGGAGTCGAGACAAACCACCATTGCTTTGGTGATCTTATAGTGCCATTTGTGACATACGTGTCGGTAGTTCTCATAGCCCACATGGTCGGTTGCTTCAGAGAACTGATTGCTCACGCGAAACTTTGTCACAAAGCCAGGGTAATTGGAGCATTCCTGTGAAATCATGTTTTTTTTTAAAAAGCAGACATGATAAAAAGTAGCTGGAATAAGATGGCTACACCGAATACTGGGAGTAACATGGAAGGAGAACAAAATATCAGATGAAGTGAAATTACAGAGGATTTCCCCTTTGTTGCACTGCCTTAAGAAAATGGAAAATATTATAGCGAGAAGATCAAGAACAATAATGGAAAAAACCATTTTAAGAGGCACAGGTTCAGATAAAACAGAGTAACAGTAGATCTTATTTTTAATCTAGACAGATAATGGAAAAATACTAGGAGAAAAGGAAGAACTTAATATTTGTGTTTTGGGATTTGGAAAAATCTTAAATGTGCCAAAACATAAAATATGGGGGTGATTGGAAAAGTTTGGAGTCCCAAACTCTATATTGAGAAAGGTACAAAGGTTATATGAATTATGTGAGAGCAGTGTACAAGTGTGAGATGATAGGTTTGATCAGCTTAGAACAGAGAAAGGGTGACTAAAAAACTTATTATAAAACTTGTTATTGGTGGATAGGATTTTTTTGTTATTGAATTTGTTAGATATTTCTGACAACAATCCTAATGGCTAGAAATATTAACATTATTTTGATTTCTTTTTCCAGTATTTAATGTTTTGGGTATTATTTGTGTGCCTGTGTAAATATGTTATAAAACAAACACCGAACAATCATTTCATGGTAAGTCTGCTATATATGGCAATGCATTTTGTTAACAGTTTTGTTTAAATATGTAGATGCAGTCAAGTGTTTTAATTCTTTGACTTTTTCTTATTTTTAAAATTAAATTCTCTGACATTGCCCTGTTTTCCCTTGGATAAAAAAAAAATTTTGATGACTTTTCCAGGTTTTCCCTGTCTGTAGCCACCATGAAGTAAAGGGAGTGAAACACGGTCGTTCACTTTCCCCATTGCTATTCATCACAATAATGAATGTGATTATAAAGGAAATCAAAATAATAGAAAATGGGGAGATAAATGTTTTTGTTTTTGTGAATGATGTTGCAATTTGGGGAGGGGTGGAGCTAGAGGTGCAGATGAGACTGGATCACTAGGCTTAAAGAGTATAGGTTGACTGTGAATAAGAGCAAGAAAGTAACGACCAGAATGAGCAGAAGGATCCATTGAAACTTTATACCCGAGTGGATGGAGAGAGTATTGAATGTATGAGAAGCTTTAAGAGAACTTGAGGCAAATGATAGAAGGGCCAAGCTAGAAGTGCAGATCAGAGTAAGGAAAAGATATATTTTCTTTAACCAAATATGGAACCTAGTTTGGGATACGGGAGTGAGTACCTTTAAAAGCATAAAAGACGTGTTTAAAACATACCAACTGACATCATGGCATACAACTTAGGGAGCTGTGTAACAAACTAAAGAGATGTAAGGAAACTACAAGCCTGTGCAATAAAGTGTCTAATGTCAATTATGTATAGGACAAAAAGGGATGAAATCAAAAAGGAATATATCAGAAGAGACATTCAGGTGGCTTTGGCAAGGGAGGAGAAATTGAGTACTCAAAGAACATGTAAGAGGGAGATTCAAATACTAAGGGAGTAATTGGATAGAAATGTGCAAGGAAGGAGACCGATTGACTTCCTAGAAGGAAATGATTAGACCAGATTAAAGAAGACAAGAGTAAAGAGGAGACTTAGGAAGTTGTAATGTGAGAGGAAACATAATAAGACAGAAATAAATGAAGAGACAGTTGAAAAATTCCTAACCGACTTGTTGGAGAAACACAATGATGATCATCTTAGTGCTGGTACTGAGGATCAGAAACTTGTATTGTTTAACTTAACTTAAATTATCTAACAAGATTAGAGTTGTGCAAAAATTTGACATGGCTTTGAAACAAATATCTTCTTAGACTTAACTTTGAATAAAATTCTGGTTCCAACAATTATGAGGCTTTGTCAATAAAAATATTGGCAGCTCAAATACTTGATAAATGGTAAAGTATTACCATTCTAAGATGTTATAAACATTAAAAATCAATATTCATATGAGAAAAAAAATTCGGAGTTTGTTGTTATTATTAGTATTATTATTATTATTATCAGTACCCGTTATACACACTTATGCTGATGTGTAATGGTAGAGTGATTGTGAAATGAAATGGATGACCTACAGTTTAACGTGGGATTCGAATCATGGTGGAGGCCTGGCATTTCACACATTCACAAGTTGTGATTAATACACGTCTTGAGGTGAAGGAAGTGTATGGCAATCACTGAGTTATTTGAATTATAAGTTGATAACTTATTTATGAGAATAACCCAAAATATTACAAACAAAGGTGTGATAAAACATTTTTCAAGTAATTTTAGTGTATAGTTATACAAATAACTAAAATATATTATTTTTCGTGCATTAAAAACTAACAAAAAGTATTCACACTTTGATTCGGCTTTGAGAATATTTCATAAATTTGATAAGTGTTTGCCTCAAATTGAAAAAATTGGACTTCGGACACCTCTAAATATGAGAGAACAAAATGGGGATTTTACAAAGAAATGTTAGTAATTCACAGAGATTAATGGGCTGCAATAAAAACAAAAAAGTAAAAATAATTGAAGTTACAAGAAACACTTAAATTTTTTTTAATTTACTCAGAACCATTTTTCAAGTACCTACAATATTACAAGATAGCATTATTTATACAAAATACCAACCGAGTAAGATGAATGAACATGTTTTGCGTTACAATATTTCCAAAGTTAAGCCTTTTTCAATTATTTATTAAAAAAATAGTTGATATTGTCGCACCAGAGAAAATGGGTTGTCCTTGAAAAAGAATGAAAACAAATAAAATGGGAGACAAAATATCTAAAATGAATTGAATCTGTGTAAAGAGTTCGTAGCATAAGCCTTGGCCATTTGACAGTAATATATCTTAAAAGTTAAATCTAATACGCTGGTGCAAACCTATCAAAGGTCAATCAAACACACATACCTTTTCAAACGTTGCTTTCTCTGCATGCCACCTCATGACTGTCTCCAACATTGCACATAAGAACCGACCATAGCGGTTTGCCTCATTCTCTGTGCAGGAAGTCACTGAGTAAGTTATATCGCAGAATAACTATGAGAAAACAAATAAGTTCACATTTCTAAAATTAGTGTGAAGAGGCATAGTTTTTCTTTTACATAATTAGGAAAAGAAGGTGTCAAATAGATTTTACAGCACGATAGCATAAGATATGCATGTAAATTGACCACAGGGAAGGCTCTTCACATTATATGACCTCCCAAAAAAAGATCACAACACAAGCGTGTATGCAACTTCAGCACTGTTTATTTTAGCACTGCGTCTTACTACCTGTTCAGGTACACTTATATACTAATTACACTAAAAGGAAGGCTTGATTTAGAGTAAATGCATCTGTATTTGCGTGGAGGGAATATGGAAAACCATTTAGGGAAAATCCCCCTCAGTGCACCCTACCTCGATCAAACCCTGATCTCCTTGTCTTTGTCAGTTTAGTCCAACATAAAATTTGTGTGTTGGATCAATTCGGCCTATTGAAACTGGTTTTGGCACTGTTATTTTTCTGTGAGATGCTACTAGGAAAAAGGTGGATAGTTTGGAGGAAATGTGTTTCATTAATAGGAAATGCTTCCATCAATATGCAAATATGAGAAAAACAGTGAAATTTAGACATAAAAAACAAAATTGAAATTAAAACCTTGACCTAATGGAGTGATAAAAAATAATAATTTTAAAGCCTTTGAAACTTTTCTATGTTTCCTATGTACTTCTCTGAACTTCCTTCTGTGGCTTCATCTCTAGGTTCACTCAAAGTTTGCTTGAACTTATTATTTAATCGTGAATGTAACTTGAGACATATTAAAAACCAAATATATATTTTTTTGTTCATAGTATTTATTTTAATGTAGATGTTTAAATTGTTTAATAACATTTGAAAACTGACTTGTCCAAAAGTGAATAACAATATATTGTGAATTAGGACACAACTGTTTAAAGCTCAGTTGTCCAGAAGTTAATGACAGTACATCGTGAATCAGATCACAACTGTCTAAAGCTCAGTTGTCCAGAAGTTAATGACAGTACATCGTGAATCAGATCACAACTGTATAAAGCTCAGTTGTGCAAAAGTGAATGCTAGCAGATCGTTGATCTGAGCTGAACTGACTGAACTGCCTTGGTTGAACTCTATTGCTTTGAATTGACCTCCCGCCCGCATGAAAGCTAGAGAGAAAGACCGTGTGACCTGCCCTCTAGTGCCACACATGGCGGGCTCACAGTTCAACAGCGCAGGTGATACATAGAGAGTGACATCACACTCTATACCTTAAGCTGATTGGTCACCAGTATGTGTATCAATTACAATAAAACTAGCATTGGATATACAATACTACTCTATCATTAGTTTCACTATTAATTTATATCTTATGTACCTGTGTAAATATCAAATTCTAATTATAGTGTCCATTAAAACATCCTTTAGTTTTATCATAATTTAATGTCTTTACATAGTTTAGAATAATGCACACCTACCCTATCATAACATAGAAGTGTTGAAAAGTTAGCAGTCTTGAGACTGTGAATGGTCAGCACAAATTTGGCACAATACATCGCATCAGCAGCAGTAAATGTGCACCGAGGGAAAATACACAACTGCAGGAACTGTGTAATAGTCTCGTTTTTGGCAGACTTGGCCGAGCGAGATAGGAACCATGAGTCTTTCTCCTGAAACAACAAAAGTGAAAAATTATAATATAAAATATAAATTGTACCTCAGCAAGCACAAGGTGTTTTTATAAAGATTCGCCAAACTCTTAAAACCAAAAATAGAATCAATCTAAGCATAGTAAAAAATCATCATTTGAATCATAGGACCTGCCCTAAAACACCGATCTTAATTGAATTAAACTAAACATTACATTTTATTTTGAGTGATCAAATTGTTGAACTCCAACTAGTTTAAAAAAATGCTAAGCTAGTATGATTATTTATAACATACATTTCTTATATTAAAAAAAACCAAGATTGAAAAGTCCTCTTATGAAATTATTCATGTAAAGGTGCATTCTCATGATTCGAATTTAGTTGATCAATTTTAATTTATGAATTAAAATTGACTTAACTTATTGTTCACAAAATTTAAAGTAAATTGGCAGAAAAATAGGTTTGTTACACTCGACATCTAGTTTCAACTAGAACACCTTATTCAAGCTGTATTTCATGTCTGAGGATGATGCCGTAGAGCGTCGAAACATGTAACATCATTAAATAACGGGCGTTCTCTACGAAGCCTACAAAAGGAGCAAGGGACTCAGTTAAGGAAATGAATTCAATAATATAACCTAAAATTTTTTGATTTCAACTATTCAATATTGTCAATTTTTCAAATTTAAATTATTCTATTCACTGCTTCAATTGTATAATTTACAAATATCATCCCAGTCATGAACAATCTGTAGATATAGTCTGGTTAATCTATAATCTTAATATAATATATGTTCACTTGTCTAATGACTCACATTTTAATGTGTTTTTTAATGTTTGTTATTTTATATGTTGTTCAATGACATTTTTTAAACTTATTTCTTAATGTCTCTTTCTATATAATAATTTACATTCAAATTGGTTGTTTAATATAACTGTTAAATAATGTTAAAATTGACAATTCCCATTTCAATTAGTCCTTTTGATTAAACATTAAAGTTCTTTATCACTTTATAAAATCTTTCTTTTTATCTTTATCCTGAATAATAATTCATATTGAATTCTATAAACATTGTGTATCTGCTTCCTTATTACCATTTCATCATGATTTTTAAGAACACAAAACATATATAACGAACAGTTCAACCCAAGAAGAGACAACTTTCAATATTGACCATAATATAGGACAAACCTTGCATGAGAGGTGTTATATTTCTAAATTCATTTGAGGCGTGTTTCAAGTAATGTTAAACTTAATAATTTGAGGTTATGTGGTATAGAGCACTAGGCTAAATCATGGTTTAAATTAGGAGGGATAGCCAGCACACTTACCTAGGTGATACTGGAGTAGAAATTGTTTAGATAACACTAAAAAACACCTTACAGTTCAATCAAAAGCATCAGTCTACTCTCCCGACCTGATGAAGCTGTTTGTGATAGTGAAAGCTTGTCCTTAAAAATGTGTTTGTGTGTTTTTTAGTGTTATATCTAAACAATTTCTACTCCAGTATCACCAAGGTAAGTGTGCTGGCTATCCCTCCTAATTTAAACTTAATAATGTGTAACTCATTTTTAGAAAGTTACTTTATAGTAACAATGTTTCTGGGCCCTTTTAGTCCTTATATATTTTTTTATGTCATGTTAAACTTTAATATTTGCAGTTCCATTAAAGAGAGTTACTTTTTTGTAATAATGTTTCTGGACTCAAAATTCCCCTATGTCATAAATTTAAATTTAGCTTATTTTGGATGTTTAGGAGAGTTTCTTCCTCCAGTAAATTGTGGGTGAGGAGTTGATTCCCATGATTGTCGTGCACATATTTGGTTCCGACAAATACAGAACAAAAATATTGTTGTCAAGGCAATTGTACACTTTTTCTTTACAAAATAATTGATCGGATAGTGAAGATAACAATTTGATTCTGTAGACTTCAATGCCGTATCTAGTCTGTTGGGGTCCCAATAGATCCGAAAACATTCAAGCAAGTGTTTAACATAAATCAGACCAGATTATTGGAAAGTCATAACACACAACAAAAGTTGCCAATAAATGTGAGATGGAAGCTGAATATTTCCTATGGTAGGGCTGGACCTTGGCAAAAAGGTTTTATACATGATTAATTTGTTGGCATATAGAGATCATTAATATTATTATTAATTAGGTATTATACCCTTGTAACTTATGAATTTTGGCTATGAATTTACCATGTTTAGCAACAATTAAAACAAGTAGGCGTACTTACTTAATTGGATGTGCTATTTATTTTTATTGACACACCTCTCAGATATACATATACTTTTTTGAACCCAAAGAGTTTGGTATTAAATATCAAGTCTTTGATCTGCTATCCGTATTTTAAAACCAGCATAAGCTCCTTTATATACATTGTTCTTATTGACTTTTTTATGTAGCAATAATTAGGTCATCTATTTCCATTTTTTTCGCAATAGCATTAGAGGCATTTTCTCACACACCCTTATTTTTATAAGTGTCTAGTTTGTGATTCCACAGGTCGTCATGCTTTAGATATAAATCCAGAAAAAGTCACATAGTACTTTCTGACAACTTCAAAACCTTTTAATTGCTTATCTGAGTAGCACACAACAAACATGCATTGATAGTGAATCACCCATTTAGACTAAACGTAGTTCACACAAATCAAATAAGTTTCAACTTAATTGAAAACCAGCGATGATTCACTATGTGAACTACAAGTTTGAATGGGTCAAACTTTTTTGGAATCAACTAAATTTGATCAACAAAAACTTAAATAATGGTTGAAACGTTTCTTTTAGTTAAATTTTAGTTGATCAAATAAATTTGAATTGTAAACGCGCACAATAAGGTAACAATACAACAATAAGATCACTATATTTGTTTAATTACCTGTTTTAAGCGGACCATTACTTTTTCAACATGTTCCTGCTGTTTCTTTTTTTCTTCTTGAAGTTTCTCCATCAAGGATGTGTATCTTTCTTGCTCCTTTTTAAGTTTGCTCACCGCCTAAATCAATAAAAGTGAGTATAAAGCAAGAGATATATAAAATGTATTATTTGTGGAGGAAAAGAAAAAAAAGATCCAGAAATAAAAATGATAAAACCTATAAATAGGATTTGCAATAGTTATTATCAATAAAGATAAACTTGAAACATTTTTATTTTTTACTATAGAACTTTTGAAGTGTATAGTTAGAGCTATATTTATAAATTGTCCTGGATTCCTTCACCCAAATAAGGTTTGGTCGTATCACAAACATTACATCATTTGAATATGAATTTTTAGTTTCGGAAGAACAGGGTGATTATTTTTGATTTTGCTTTTAGTAGTAAGGCATTAGTGTGACTTAGGGTCCATAGATATCAAGGATTAAAGTTATGTCTAGAAAGTTTAAAAACGTATCAGGAGTGTGCGAATATTCAAAAATGGTTGATTATCATTTCTGAATTATACGTATTTGAATGTCAAATATTTTATAGGTACAGCAATTTTGAATTATTCGTTCATTTTTTGATACCTAAACAAAGATATTGGTTCATTAAATTTCACCTTTTATTATTATTATTATTATTATTATTATTATTATTACTACTACTACTACTAGCACCGTGTCTTACTGCCCGTTCGGGTTTCACGCACTTACGCTAATGTGTAATGGTAGGGTGATTGTGAGATGAAATGGAGGACCTACAGTTTAACGTGGAATCTAAACCATGGTGGAGGTCTGGCATTCCCCACATTCACAAGTTGTGATTAATACACTTCTTATCAGAGGTGAAAGAAAGGTTTGGTAATCAGATAAATCTGTGCCGGGACCGAGGATTGAACCCCGGATCCCTAGCACAGAAGTCAGACACCTTACCCCTAGACCATCAGGTCACCAATTTCACCACACATTTATATAAATTAGAGTTGTGTTGAATCCACTATCTCATGAATCTGCATTGTCAAATTGCCAAATCGCCAATATACCTTCGAAACCCAAATCTCAAACCCAAATCCAGGAAAAATTATGAACATAAAAAATAAATATAAATATAATGTAATAATAGAAAATACAAATAGTTCCTTAGTGTTAACATTATTTCTTATAATCCATTCATCATAATATTAATATATATTCAGTTAAGTGTTCTATTACTGGTCTGAGGCCTAGTTGTTGAGTTCATCCTATAATTATAGATGGTTCTGAACCACCATTAGAGCTATTAAACAAATGTTACTTGGGAAAAAAACATTTTTTTTAAAGGATTTGAGTCTCGAATTCAAAATTTTCTTGAATATCCTCAGGGATTTGAGGGAATGAAGGTTCCATCCCTATTATATTTTAAACAATTATTATTTTAACAAATTTTTGGTCAAGAAATCATTAAGAGATTTTATTTTACAAGCCACCATTTTGGCCAACATAATCAGTAGGCCAAGCAGATGATCAGTATTTGGATCATTGATTCTTAAAATCAATCTTTTGTTAATGTGTCATGCATGCCAGGTACTGGTGACTCATCATTATTAAGCTCTTGGAACACAGACTTGTCCTTTTCTCTGTTAAATGTTAGAGTAGACTACATCTCTGTCCTTTTCTAAGGTATTCAAGGCTCTCTTGCTTGATGAATCTTATAAATAACTGTTGATAGACACAGCACAATGAGTCATGCACTTCCCCACTCTCAAGCTTGTTATAGAACAAAGAAGAAGACTGTCTGAGACAAAAGAGATTATGTGATGACACCCAGTACCTGATTAATATGAAGTTGGTATGTTTCTCACCCGAAACTTTACAGGAAATAAGCAATCCTGCCCTACTACTTATACTTGACTGCTTCTGTACACTCCAAATGTTTAGATTATTCAACTTGACTACTTGTGAAACAAATTTAAATTCAACCAAATTTTATTAATTACCACGACTTAACAAAAAAAAAACCCTAAGTATCAGCACTTTCAATTAAGACATTTAGCAACTAAAATGTAACATATAAACAGGCATATTGGCCCAATTGGGGAAATTTCTGCCTTATGAACCAGAAAATGTACTTCTCTTTTATTTGTTCAAGTTTGTGTATAAACGGTTATTAAAACTATAGTATGAATATTTTATTGAAAAGTTTTTAAATCATTCTTAACTCTCTTTCAAGGTTTTCCCAGTTTAAGGTATATTTTGCTATCTATGAAAGAAGGTACTAGAAAAAGTGATATAAACACAAAAGGGGACAAACACTATATGGTTTCTACAATACACACTTTACATTGCTGGTATTGGACTATGGATTAATAGGTGCCATTAAAAATTATTGTTACCAGCTAATACCTCAATCTCAATTTGAATTTTTTTAAATAAATAGAAGCATAAATTAGTTTTTTTTAAATGTCCCATCCCAATGAGAAATTTTTATTTCTATTTTATAAATTTACTCAAGTTAAAAGTAATTTGTGTACAGGTTTACTGTATTTATAAATAAAAATGATGATTGAGAACTCACTGTGTCTTTAGAGTCCATAACCTGCAGCGACAGTTGTTTGAGCTTGTTTACTTCCCGTTGGTAGCTTTCAACTGGCACAAACAAGTCATACATTGTCAAAGACCAAAAGCTGACAAGGAATTGTGGAGAAATATCCTCCCAAACCTTTAGTGGATGCAAAGGTCTTACAGACAATACAATCGGGTCCATGATTTCTTTCACTGCCTCACAGTACTTCTGGTGTTTTGCTGTCAAGGACATTTTCTTGCTGTTGGGATCAGCTTTGCGCAGTACCTCATACTTTGCCTGAGTTAAGAGAAAATTTAGTTAAAACCAGAAACCAATACAGTTTCTAGAATTAATTGATTATTATTTCAAATCATTCTAGAAACATGTAGGTGAATAGCATATCTTTCTTTGTGTTTTTTCAATGTGTCTCTTCAAATGATAAAGGAATATCACTGAAAATTTAAAACAATGTGTAAAGTATAATAGTGCAATAGTTTAAGAACAAAAGAAGAGAGAAGTGTGTCTTTCTATCTAGGCCTGGCCTAACATAGCTATCCTTTCAGGTTGATTTCCTTCACTATCAATTACTTTATATCATTGTATAGTGTTTCTACGATGTATTATTATACATTTTCAAGCCATTAGGCCCTAATTCATTTTATTATCATTCTTGAGCCAAATATAATAGAGCTATGCAAGTATCCATATTTTGATCTGAGCTTTAAATAAATAACCGAGCTTGAAAGATCTATGGTCTCAAAATTTAAAGCTTTTTGCAAAATATATTTTCCCCCCCTTTAACTGTGTGTAATGATGAATGACTCATTGTTTACTCTTCTCTCTGTTTGAATGTGGTTTGAGAAATGAGGAGTGTGGGAGAGGGGAAGAAAGTGTAAAGGGAGGAAGAACACATCAAAGCGGGTATAATAGAGCTTTATATTTGAATGTAGAGGTCAGCAACTAGGTAAGGGGGTGTTTAAGTATTATGTAAGCACCTTAAGTAGGGGGTTTGAGCTTTGCTTATTTTTGCTCACAAGGGATAAGGGGATTAGAACAATGCTTATGCAAGACAGAGAAAGACTGACAAAATTGAGGGATGGCGCATTGCAAACCGATCCTGAGTGGCTATATGAGGAAGAAGTGGAGAATATCTTGAAGACTATTGGTTTTATAAAAATATATTTTAAGTAAAAGATTTTTATTATAAATATACATATTTACAATGATTGATAATTTCATATTTCAAAGAGATACAGAGATATTAAAATTTACACATCAGGTCGGAACCCTTAAAGTCATTTTGATGAAAAATTGAGAGTAACTATTTTGTTTGAAATATTTAAAAAAGCTCAGAAATGAAATTTAATCAAAATCTTTAGAGCCAATTTTAATAATGTCGATTTTTTCTGTTTTCGCCTCTAAAGAAACTACCCTTAATTTTATGGTTGGATATATAATGCCAAAAATTCCTCGGGGCAGCCCTATGAAAACCCTAGATACCAAGTTTTAGACCACTTGGTAAAATAGTTTAGGCTCTTGCCCGAGGTACAGACAACATCGTGAAAACCACGTCATAGTCAGGGGATAATGAAACATCGACATACATTAAAATCTCAAGATCAATTTTTTTTAATGCTCACAATACTTTCTTTACCTGTACAGCAGCAAAAATTAAAAAATAATGGTTATTCCAGTTGACAAATTTTTCTTAAGCGAGGTGGGTGGGGGTCCAGACATTTCCTTAATTTTGCTTACAACGCTAAGAGAGGGGAGGGTTAAAATTGGCCAAAAATGTTCTTAGGTGATGTGTGAATGTCCCCTCAACTCATGTTGAATGGAAGAGTGTATGAGGCTTAAAGAAGATATAGAAAGGCATCTCTTTACAGGGTTGTCAGAACACAAATAACTTGGTGCAAGACTGTAATAAGTACATCTTAAGTTCAATTATACTATGTACATCCTAAAAATCATTAATAATTTAACTTCTCTCTCTGATAGGTTGGCACAAAAGGAAATAGCTACACTCCAGATGAACAGAGACTTCATGGGGCCGTTTAGATAATTTTTTTTAATATGCTAACGTCTGCAAATCTAAACCTATATTCATGAATTTTTTGGTTTCTATCATGGTGTATTTACAAACAATTTATTTTAGATTTTAAAATGTGACATTACTATAAAATAACTTAGACAGATGTGACCGAAAAAAAGTTTTTGTTTAATAACTTTAATACATTTTTTATTTACATAGTTAAGTTTTAAAAATATATTTTCAGTAAACCCAACTTTATATTCCGAAGATTCATGAAAAGCTTGCTTGAAATCAACTCAAATTAAAAAAAACTGGTGCTCACAGACCCCTAATATTTTAAAATCCCAAATTACTAATTAAATAACGTAGGATTTCTGAGCGTTTGCAATGCGTCTCAGTGCTCCAGTAGGCAGCCTTTTTTAAAAACTCAAGTAGCAGCAATGACTTTCAATTAATTTTTATCTTTGGGTGACCATGACCAGATGATCATTCATAATCTATTTTGTTTCGTGTGTTTTTAGTCACTGTGTAGGTTCTGTATTTCTATTTCAGGTAAGTCATTAATTTTGTAAAATAAAATACCTTGTGTTTTCCGGATTTTTAAATTTTTTTTTACAAACATTTAGATAGAAACCAGAAGAATGAAATGATATTTTTTTAATAGAATTTTCAATGTGATGTGATGTTATTGTAAAAGAACATGGTTATTTGGTTTTTATAGGAAACTATAAGCAAATGTTAGTGTGGAAGGGGTATTTCACAGAAGTCTACTCTTTATTCCCTCCAACTGTACATTCCACATAAATAGATAAAAGAGTATACAATTAAGTCATCCATCACCAGAAGCTGAAAAAAAAAGCTAACAAGCAAATAAAGAGCCATGTACAACGATCTAGAGCTGAGAATATAAATCGGCCCAAAATAAGTAAATACTTAAAAATAGTTTTAGTACAAAAATTCAAGTATTTTATGACTAGCTTGCTAGAGAAAATTGGTCTTGCTGATAAGATTATTAATTTACATAATGATACAAGAAACAATACTAGTTAAGCTCAAGCGCACTCACGTTGATGGCGTGTGAGAAAGTTGGCCTGGCCAGAAAGAAGGCCACATCAGCATGTATGTGAAATTCTGATAGCATGCTGTGGATGGAGGGGAACTTGTTAATGTAGTCCTCCATGGACATGGTGGAACCCAAGAATGTTCCAAACTGCACTAATGTGTCCTGGCACTGAAACAAAACATGCCTCGTTATGCAGATTTCTTTTAGCACCAACTCTTACTACCCAATTGGGTTATAATATAATTGCAACAATGAACCCAAATGGTTCAAAATTAAATACTTGTGTATTGATCATTGGAAGAACTGACATGTCCACTCAAATAAAAAAAACCCACATGATTTGCAGTTAACTAGCAAAGTGTAATCATCTCAAAGATAGTTTTATGAATTTTGTTTATACCTGTATTTACTGTATAACTGTATTTACTCAGCAAGCTATTAAAGCTGATTCTTTAAGTTTTATAATTTGTAATTAATATCACATATGATAGTTTATATAGTATTTAGAGATAAATCCAATGAAGGTTGAAAACCCTATTGTGAAAACTCATGTACTTCATTTTCATTGAAAGGGTGAAGTCTTGCTTTGACAGATTACATAATTATACTATTTTTTAAACTGCTCCATAGCTCAATTTGTAAATGTAAGTGAAAGTCAGTGAAAACCAAATGTATTTAAAAAATGTAAGCAACAGTTAAATCCACATTCCAATACAATGTTAGAACATGGTAGTTATGCTTTGCAACACTTTCTATTGCACTAGAGTTCCTCTGACCAACCATGCACGGTTTACAGAAGTGAACTTGCGCGCCATCAAACTTGGATGTTGTGACAGAGTTGTTCAATTACCTGATCGTATAGCTTGCCCACAAGTTTTAGGTGGCTCTTATCAGTCTCCTTGTAAACTACACAGTACCTCTGCTGAGCCATCAACAAACACAAGGCCACAGTTAGATCATGCTCAGACAAGATTTCTTTCAGTCGCTGAGAGGCCTTCTTTGTGTTTCGGACTTGACTGAAGTAACCCGCCTAGGACAAATGGAAAAAATATTCACTATCATGAAGTACACTGTCGCAATATAATTAGAACTGAAAACAATAAGTGCACATATATTAAACAAATTAATCAAGAGACCTAGATAAAACATCACTAGTAGATGCAGGGGCAAGTTATGTTGCCTACCATGGGGAAATGAAAGTTAGTAACATTATTCCACAGTTAATGCCAAACATTTCAAGGTTTTCAGACTGCCCCACATTTTCCTAACATTCATTATTATTTAAAAAAGAGTATAGTGGAACTGTTTTAGTTGGGAATAATGTTTAGTGAGTATATTTGTTGTGCCATGGAGCGAAATTATTTTATCATCAACATATAACAACTGACCAAATATGTTCTAATTTTTTATAACTTTTCCACTAGAAATAATAATTTCAAGATATTCTTACATAATCTCCCAATTTTTCCCTGGTAAGTAGAATTCCCTAACATTCCAAATTTCTTGGTTAAGTAGCTATCCCATGCTATACAAGCTTACAAAATAATACTGTGCTGCTATTGGGTCATTCCATGTCAAATCAACCAGGCTCTCAAACCGACCATTTTTGATTTTTATGAAACTTGGTATATTTGTAGAATTCATCATTATAAACAAGTATAATTTTTTAAAGAATTTTTACTGCATCCATTTTTGAGTTATTAATTTTTGAAATTTTTAAAAAAACATGATTTTTGATCTGCTGAGCAAACCTTAACTGACCATAACTCTGGATCTAATTGTGCTAGAGTCCTGAATTATGGCTCATTTGAAAGATCTTTAATTGGGCTTTCATTTGATATGACACATGCAAATTTTATATTTTTTAAAATCTCAAGGTCATTCAAAGAAATTTTAAATTCTGAATATTAAAAAAAGTAGATTTTTTAAAATTCTTAAAAAAATATATGCTAAATATACATTATTTTTCTACATATCCTGAAAGTTTCATAATGGGATCTCAATGGGATTATTATAAAAACATAAATAGCATAAGTTGATGCAACTGTTAATGTGCTAATTACTTGCCAGTTTGACGATCCATGACTGGCAGGGTATTCATTTGGTTTGTGTAAAAATGCCACACATGTTCTTCCAAACAATGTTAATATTAAATAACCAAAATAAGCATCTAAATATGTTAAAATAATTGTGTTCTAGCCTAATTCAATCCCAAATTCAGTAACTTATAAGATTCTGTATTCACGTTTACACTTACAAAATCACTTTATTTTAGAATGTACTGATACTCTTTTTTTTCTTTTAAATTTTTCCACACTTGTCTGATAATGCTAGATTTACCTTTTTTGTCTCGGTCCTGGTTACATTATATTATGTTTATCAAACCTTTTACAACAAATTCTGAAAGTTTCAAAATGGGATCTTATTGGGATCATATGAAAACCTAATTTTAAAACTACATGCACTGTGTAATTTTGTATTTTTCCAATTTGTTATAAAAATAATTTGAAGTACCTACTGAACCTACTTCAAAACTTCACATCTGTTTCACTGCAAAAAGTTTTCTGGTTGCATTTTCTGTCTCGGCCTTTGTCAATGTGTAAACTCTTCCTGTTGCTGTTAATGGATCCACTGTCGTGAGGATGCTGCTTCGGTGCACATGTACAAACAGTTCTTTTAAATTACATAGGATAAGTTGTTTTTGGATATGCTCCCGTTTTCCACATACTTTAACCGAGACAAAGTCTTTCCTCCCTGGCATGATACGGCTCACTTCTTCACTCTTATAAAAAGATTGTACTTTTGCAGCAATTTCTGGCTTCAATGTTTTTCCAGGTTTTGAATCAGGGTATGACATAATTCCTTTCTCTTTCTGGAGTATTTTAGCTTTACGGGCTGTGTAATTAGCTACACCAAATTCATCTTGAATTTTCTGTACGGTCCAGCTATAAGGTAATGTAGTAAGGATTTGCATAATCACACTTTTATCTGTAGTTGTTCGAAACTTTTCTTTCATCTGGAGAAGTATTTCATCACCAGGGGAAGGAGTTTCCAAACTATCAGAAGTGTCACTGGTTTCCAGCACTTTGAATTTAAAAGCTTCACTTACTCTTTTAAGCTTTTCTGCTGGGTATATCTTTTCTAATAATCTGTGCTTTTTTATCGGTGACTCGTTTATAGCAATTAGGCTACGGTTCAAACAAGCCAGAGCATCCGCTTTTTCAGGAGAAGAAATATTAATTTCTTGGGGTGAATCATCATCTGTATCATCAGAGGGAGGCTCTGTAGATTGATCTTTATTCACAGAATTTGACAATAATTTGCGACAACTGTCACATATCTTATCACCAGACTTAATCTTTGAACTGAACTTGTGTAGCAGATTATTATTCACCAATCTCAAGTTCTTATTGTGATAATTATGTTTTGGTTTATTGAGTGGATTGCAACAAAACAAATTCACTTTTGTCTTTGATGTTGATCCATCCATATTTATAACTTCTCTTACAATGAATTAAAAAATATTCAGATTTAAACAAAGCATAAAAGTTGTATTGTTAAAAAAATCACTAAGACTTATACAAAATAAAATGTCCCAATCATAGAATATTCACATTCACTAATAGTCTAAAGACAAACACATACACCTTTATAGAAAGTAACTTTAATTCAATATAGAGAGAGAAATGCCTAAACACTGATTGCTCTCACCACAGCTGAACACTGACTAATTGGTTGTGTGAAGGTTGAGCAATGTGGTGATTTCTTCATAGTTCTCTGCCTGTTAGAACATGCATGCATTGTGTGCAGTTCAGGAAAATACCACTTCCCATGTAAAAATAAAGTAAAGCTATACTTGACTTTATTAATTATAATTTATTTACTTACGCAATTAATTAAAAACTTATTAAATAAATATTAATGTAAGTAATATTTTCATTGAATAATTATAATAAATATTATTTTAGATTAATAAATTAAAATGTGTAGGCCTATAGTTGATTGTAAAACATACTGCCAAGTGTTGACTGTATAAAATCAACATGTTATCAATGAAAAATTGTTTATTTATAATCCCATTATGATCCCAGTTTGAAACTTACAGAATTTGTTGAAAAAGGTCGGATAAACAAAATATTTTTTTTTCATATTTAAAAAAAAACTACTTTTGGAAATTTTCAAAAAACAAAAAAGAAATGATTGCTTGTAAAATGAGATTGCTTGAGACCCTATCATGTTAAATATCATTTTAAAGCCCAGTTAATGAGCTTTAAAATGAGACCTTATACAGCTCTTTATCTTAAATAGGGTCTAAGTTACAGGCAATTCAAAATTATAATGCATGTCTTTTTTTTACAAATTTTGAAATATTTTGGCAGCTGTATATAAAAAACCGTACCTGAAAAAAATCTGAAAAAAATTAGGAATCACTTTTTCCATAGATACTATCAGAATTTTGAGTTTGGTTGAAATCGGTGATGGTGAATTTGAATTTGAATTTTTTTTGGTTGATTTGACATGGAATGACCCAATTGCTATTTGTGAAGAAGATAAACAAGTTTGTTTTAGTAAAGAGTTTCGTGAAAAAAAAAATTATGTTCCTAGATTAAGTGTATATAAAGTACCTCGCCCTTGAGAAGATCCCCTCCTGCCATTGCCTCCAACTGTTCTGATGTCATTTCTTCAGCAGCTTCAATGCCAGCCATCTTTTGAACAATTTCTTTTAAGATCAACAAATCCAAGCTATAAACACAAACATAAATCAGTAATAATACTGATGTTAGGGTTATGTCAGACATTGGTTGCATTTTATCAACATCTTTCATGAAACAAATGTATAAATCATTTTAATTCTGAACCTTCATATTAAAGATATAAAACTTATATTATACTTGGCTCTAATATTCATTTCCTGTGTTTGTAATTAATGTTATCCCTTTTACATGTTCCTATCAAAGTGTTCTATCATTCTTTATCTATTTCCTTTTTTCTTCCTTTTGTGTTTTTTTGTTTCCTCTTTTAGGAAGTTGTGTTATGTATTATGTAAAATAAAATATAAAATTTTGTGGAAGAACTTTTAAGTTGTATGCTAGAATTAAACCCACACTTCCAAGCAATCAAAAAAGTGTGGTAGTTATGTACTGCATAATATATTTATTTCTCTTGCATCCATTCATAATCTAGGAAGCACAATAAACTCAAGAGCTTTATTAGGTTGCAGGCAGCACTTCTTTAGTAGTATATATTACATAAATAAACCATAATGACTGATAACTTAAGGCTAACAGGGAATTAGTGTTTGTATTACACATTTCACTTGTACACAAAATTCTCTATAACTATTAAGCTAAACAAACTTTCAGATTTAAACCGAGATCATGTGAAAAAAAGTATTATGTAAAATACATTTTGTGGAATAACCCATTTGTATGCTAGAATTAAATCCACACTTCCAAGCAAACAAAAAAGTGTGGTAGTTATGTACTGCATATATTTCTTTCTCTTGCATCCATTTATAAGCTAGAAAGCACAATAAACTCAAGAGCTTTATTAGGATGCAGACAGCACTTCTCTAGTTGTAGATGTATGTAATGTTGTTGCGTGTAACTAATCACGACATTTGGATGATCACCTCAAGAGAAAAGTTGGAAAGGTAAACTATTTCACATACAACAGTGAGTGTAAGAGATACAAACACCCCCCAATAGGAGCGCTACCCCCTGAAATCAAAATAAAACTATTTACGAACCAATAACCTATGAATAATAAATGTAATATTATTTGTAATGTCTCTATAAGAAAAACCTCTTTTCGCTTTATGAGGTAATTGTATTATATTTGGAAGAAGGTATAGGAAAGGTGGATAAAAACATATAAAAGGGATGAATAAAGTATGGCTTGTAGAATGGCGTTCACACTTTACATTGCTGCCATTGGACAAAGAGGTAATGGTTTCTTCTTAAAGGAAATCGATTGTCACTGCCCAATCCTCCCGACCTAGGTTTAATTCTATCGGAACTCATTAGGGAGGAGTGTGAAACGTATAATGCAGCTCCCTAAAGCAGGGGGGAAAAAATAAAAAATTAAGGAAGTTATGTTGCGCGTTTCACAAACACAGATTGCAGATCTCTCACTGCTGGAAATTTAATGTGATGTGTTTTGGACTAAAGGGAGCACCTGGCATGTTTCAGAAGATGAAGAGTTTTGAAGTTTTGACTGGATAACATGAAAAATGTTGCTTCGTCTACATTGATGACATTATCATATTCACCTACTCTAACAAAATTATTATTAAAGCAAGAAATAATTTTCAAAAATAATCTATATTGACTGATAGCTTAGCTAATAGGGAATTAGTGTTTGTATACATATCAGTTGTATAAAATCACTTCTTACTTAAATTAAACATGATTCATGCGAGGAAAAAAACCTATAATATTAAGTAAAATAAAAAAGAATACCATGATGTGGAATAACTCATTTGTGTGCTAGAATTAAATCCACACTTCCAAGCAAACAAAAAAGTGTGGTAGTTATGTACTGCATAATATATTTATTTCTCTTGCATCCATTCATAAGCTAGAAAGCACAATAAACTCAAGAGCTTTATTAGGATGCAGACAGCACTTCTCTAGTTGTAGATGTATGTAATGTTGTTGCGTGTAACTAATCACGACATTTGGATAACCACCACCAGATAAAGGTGAAAAGGCAAAAAAACTTCTCAGCCACCAGGATGGATGTGAGACAAATAAGCCCCTAGAGAAACACTGCCCCTGAAACCAGACTAGAACTATTTGAAAACCATTAAACCATAAATAATAAATACAATATTATTTGTAAACAAAGGAAAAATGGTGCCAAATGGCTGTATTAAATTATACGTTGAAAGGAGGATAAAGCGCAAGGCCTATACACTTTGGGCTTCAATTTGTATAATTATGTGTTTTGTTGGGTTTTAATTGTGAACTTTTGATACCTACAGTTTTCGGGTAAGTGTGTAGGCATTGCCCTTCTATCCTCCTTTCAAAGTCCAATTTAATATTATTTGTATGTAATTCTTCTGCTTGCCATATTGTAAGCTAAACTCTGAAGGGTATTATGTTAGATCCAAGAAAAACTAGCAATAAGAATACAGCAGCGAGGTGGGGATTAGCCATTCGTCAACGGTATAAATATATGTATTGAAGACAAAATTTTTATTTACCAATAAAAAAGCAACTCTTTGGATTTCTCCTAATTGATCTTTCAAATGTAAATGTAGTATTATTTCAAGGATTCCCTTTCCCTCCCTCACCTTGCCAGCATGCAGGTAGCATTCAGGTTGCTCTACCTCTTTACCACCCCTACTCCCCTGCTATAATGTCACACCCTATTTCCCTCTACCCTTCCCCTACCTTAATCCTCCATCCTGACAAATGAGTATTCCACCCAACAATCACGAGAACACAAAGGACACAGGAGGACCCTTCAAGATGCTTGGAAGCATTCCAAGCTCTCACATGTCCAGCCAAGCCTGTGTGTGTAACAATGTGTTATCACAAAAGGAGAGATATACTCCAATGAGAGAATTGAGATCAAACCACTTGCTCTGAGGAACAGCTGAGGGTTGATAAATAGGAATTATAGAAGAGAGACAAGCATCCACCTGTTATCATGGAAAGAAGTTAAATAAGTATATTTTTAAGATGAACATAATACAATTTAGCACTGGCATGTATAATACCTTCTTTATCTCCATCTCATACCCTCCTTCATTTAACGAGTTTACTCATTTGTTGACCTTATATTACATTTAGCAGATCTTTGTACACTACATGAAAATAAATATATTTATGTTTATTTCTTGAATTAATAAATTTAGTTTTGGATCCCCAACTTAATTTTACTATCCAAACTCAGGGTGGCCATAGAAATTCCTTTTTCAAATTCCCTGACTTTTCCAGGTTTTTCATAAAACATTTTTAATTTTTCCCTGGTCATGTTTTAGCCGTTTATACAACTGTTGGCCACTAAGTATGGATCAATATTCAATAGCACACATGTTTGAACTGATATTAATTGTTTGTGACCTGCACTGGTGAGCACGTTGACAAAGGTGTCAGGCCCAAATAAACATGATTTGTTAAGATTAACAAGGAACTAATCTGAACAATCGAGATATACAATATTGTTGTTGCTTTAGTTTTTCGTTCATTACTCATAAATATGTAATGAAATACTTTATCGGATAATGTCTCGGGAATTTGTTTGAGCCCTCTTGTTCCACCTAAACCTAAACAAAGTTTACACACATGTGAATTAGATGACCTTGGTTCAGGTTAAGAAAATAATAAAAGCAACACAATGTGTCTGAAGGTTATTATTAGTCCACTTTATCTGTGATCAGTATAATATTCAATAATGTGTCAGACTTCTGTGCTGGGAGTTCGGGGTTCAATCCTCAGTATAACCCAAATGGGTAGTAAGACGTGGTGCTAATAATAATAATGGAAATGGGCTAACAAAATATATATTACCGTTTCTCTTGTTTTGATAAAATAATGATAATGCCTAATTTTCCCTGTTTCACGGTCGAATTCCCTGATTTTTTCCTAATTTTTTCTTAGCTCGCAAATTCCCTGACTATTCCAGGTTTTCCCAGGTTTGTGGCCACCCTGAAACTAAGTTAGAGAATATTAATATGATATTAAGATAAATTCTATTTACTAAAAAAAATTTGAAATAACCTAAAATTATTATTAACCACTCCAAAAGAAAAATATTTTGAGGCAAATAATTTGTAAATTTTTGTATAAAAGTGCACTAAAAACAAGGGTGTTTAAAAAAAATAGTAAGGTTATTAGGAATAGAGCCTATAAAGTGAAATAAAATCATTTATTAAATAAATTCCAATAATTCTATTTACCACATAAATAATTTTACTTACCACAAATTAGGGCCTTTATTTAATGGAACTCCTCTAGTTTTGTTACCGTTTTTTAATGTGTTAAAATATTTATTCTGTAGATCTGCATTTTTCTCTTAAATTCACCAGACTTGTTCTTTTATCCCCCAAGGTTAAATTCAGTAAATTATTTGCTTAAAAATCAAAGAAAATATATTTTACTCATGACAAAGGGTTAACTCACCTCTTCTGAGCTTTAAGTTGGTTGGCAACATATTGCAGCAGACCCGTCAACTCTATATTATATTTCTTAAAGATGGCGCCACAGAAAGAGGCTAGGGATTGCAACCAGAGAGATATGGAGGTGCCATCATGTTTAAACCTGTCCCGGTCAGCCGATGCTAGGGACTCTACAAGGCAGTAGCCCAGCACATCATAAGATAAACTTGTCAGGTACTTGAGTGAGTCCACCACTGGATTAATCAGATTGTCATACATTTGGATCTGAATCAACATCTGTAAATAAAACCTATACATTAATTTTAGCTTTTGTTTTTATTAGTGCCGTGTCTTACTACCTGTTCGAGTTATAAGCCTATCTGGGTGTCCAGTTAAAAGTATATTTTAAAATACCCCCTTTTTCAGGGTCAATTTCTTTATTTTCCAGGCACTATAAATTAAATGATTGTATTAAGATTGCAATTTAATGTAATATTATTTTTTGAAGCATACCCAATCTGAAATTATGTGACACTATGAAGTGTTTAAGGATGTCAGCCCAACATGATGGCTTCTCAGATAGTTCAATCCAAGCTAGATTTCAGTGAAATAATATTGATACATTAAAATGTCACCTTAGACCATTACAGTCTAAAAATGATTGTGAAACCAATTCTTTTTTTAGTTTATTCTTCCCATAATGTAATCAATTCTCACACATGTGCATAGCTTTGAATCAACTTTGGCTTAAGACATGCGGTAAAAGGGTAGAAAGGACACATGTACATAATGTGTTAACTTAAAGAATTAAGATTAGTATAATATACAGGGACAACTGTGTTTAAAGAAATTTGCAGCAAGTATTAACTGGAAGAAAAATGTTGTTTTTTTAATTGTAAATAAAAGTTGTGTTTTTTTTTAGTGATTAGGTCTATGTGAAGATTCCAGAATGTTTATCAAATTCCCTAACTTTACCCTGACCAAGCAAATTCCGTTTTCCAGATCCCTAGACACCATGCCTATGTACTAACTACATTAATGGTTCAGGGACTAGGAAGGTTCAATTTACAAAGTTCACCTACATTTTTATAGAAGGAGAGTGGAAAACCATTTAGGGGAAAAAAACTCAGTGCACCCAACTGGGATCAAACGCCAATACCCCCCATTTTCGGTGGCCTAGTCTTAACATGAGAGTACCGCATTAAACCACGCGGCCACCACATCTTATGTTAAACCTGTTTCATGTACACATTCTACAAACTTTATTATAAATACCAGTACATTCTTAAGACTACCTTGAAGAAACTATTTATTTTACAGTTTTAGAGTCAACCCCGAAACAATTTTATTTTAAATTGTGCTTTAATAATAGATGACCAATGCCTGTAAACACAATCAGTACATTGTTAGATATAATTTGATAAATTTAGCTTCAATATTTTAATGTATTTCCCTTCACATGAAAAGGAATATCAAAACACAGCAGAGGAAAAAAAAAGAATTAGAATTATTGAAAATCTCAATATTATGTAATATTTAAAATTTCTCGTTCTTGCCCAAAATAGTAATCCAAGGCACAATCTTGAACCAAATCAAAAATGGAAATCTTGCACCCTCCTAAAAATTAGACAAAAATAAAGCACGGTGGCTACAAAACATAATTTACAAAATTCTCTGACTTTACCAGGTTTTTCAGGCATCATTTTTCAATTTTCTCTGACTACTTTTTCCCAGTTTTAATGGTGGATGATGACTTTTGTTTTATTTATTATTGATCACATATTCAAAAAAGTTAGTATCTACTAAACAAAAAGTTTTATCAGTTATTTTAAAAATTAAAATGATATTTTATTTAGGTAGGCCTATTATTAACTTTTGTTTTAGTGTTTAGTTGCAAAATAAATGGGATATTTTAGATATATTTTTTAATTCCCTGACTTTTCCTTATGTTTAGTTAAATTGCCTGATATTTCCCAGTTTTTCTCGTCATCCAAAAATTCCCTGACTTTCCCAGGTTTTCCCTGTGTGTAACCACCATGTAAATATTAAGGGGTTTTATTTGGGTTGAAGTAAAAACTTGAAATTGAATAAAATTAATTAAAATCAGAATTTGAGGTAAAAGTGAAAAATCTGAGTACTCAAATTTTTCAAGTTTTATTAAAAATTTAAAGTCGAGTTCAAACTACTAAAAATCTATTTGAAATCAGAATTTTTTAATACTTGTACACTCCTAATAAATAGTGTTTGTCGTTACACAGTATAATATTTTATTCAATATTTATATTTTTTAATATTCAAACTTCAATTTACATTTGGGAATATTCTACATATTTGATTTGGTTTCACTTCGAATCTAAAAATTGCTCTTTGCAAACCCTTTATCTAAGTATATTATATTCGTGGACCAGGCAGTTTCCACAATCCCTATGATCAATTATAATGACTTTGATAATAAATTAAAGATGATAGGGGAGTGCAAACCTTCAAAAACTTTGACATTGCTTCAAATATTTGTCAATAACGAAGCTTCCCCAATAAAAATATTTAAAGCTAATATACATTTACATAAAGTTTTTTTTTCTTCATTTTTTGTTGTCGTGAATGTTACAAATTAATGTTTATTATATGAGAAAATCTTAAATTAAATTGCATTTTGTGATAGTAACTTATCAGCTTAGGGAGGATGACATGTTAATTATGTTTGCAAGATACAGTTTTGGAAATATATATTTACTTCCAAACATTATGTAGCTATGCAACTTTTTTTCTTCTTCTAAATATTCAAACTTTGATTCAGCTTTAGGAATATTTCAGATTATTCAATTCGACTTCGTTTCGAATTGAAAAAACAACAACTTTGCACTCTCCTAAAAGAAGACATAGGTTAAAGATCACAAGTAATAATAATTAAAGTAAATTTATTCCACACTGTGATTCAGGCTAGCCTTTGAAGACAAAAATAATGGAAATTGAGTTTGAGTGACTAGTGCATCTCCATCTTAAATGAGTGAGTGTGTGACATTCATCCCATCTCTATGATGGTGTGATCAAGGGTATTTCTCCCATGGGAGCCACAAGGTCTTCTTGCCAACCTCATCGTAAACCTCCTTGTTAGAAAGAAATCGGGAAAGGTCGTTATCACTGCTAATTAAAAAAACTGCAACTCGGGATATGGAAATCTTTAACAATTCATCCCATATCTTGTTCTTCACTGCTAGTTATTTATGTAAGTATCGTAAATACTAAAATTAATATTTTTTTAATGTTCTACTTTTCATCCATTACTGTTTCTAACCTGTGGCCTGGTCCAGTTTTTTATTAAAGCTAAATATTTTCCCCTATTGGCTTGCTAGGCCTGCCGTAGCTTCATATGACTTATAATCTAACTTAAGACAAGGACAGGCATAACATCCAGTCCCGAGCCGTTAATTCATCACTGGGAAAGGGTAAACCCACATTTCCCCAATGATACATTTTTCGTATGCCGAAAATCAAACCCGGGACCTTTAGCTCAGCAGAAAAACACGCTACCAACTGGGCTAAGGCATCGTATGCTTTTTTTTAAATAATGTATTTTACCCTTATTTTATAAACTGAAATAAGTGACACACCAGGGTATTTAACGGTAACTAATATATCCTGTTAAAGTTAATGTTATGCTCCAACCCTAATAACATACATTAGCATAGATTATAAGAATGTGAAGAATACTTTTTTTATTCGAATATAATTCCCTATTCTTAAATATTAACAATTTTTAAATTATTAATTTATCAATGTAAAAAACTTCCAATATATTTTTGTACACATATATTAAACATATATGAGTATGATCCTGTAGTATCATCATCACCATCATCAACTGATTCCCGCCTGTGGCCGGGTCGGTTTAGTAAAATGCCTTCATCTTCCTTTAGCCCTCCACCATTCTTCTTTCTTTAGTTGCTTTCATTCTTCTCCTCTTACTTGCACTTTATTTGCTTCTCTCTCTTTCTTTGTCTCCATTGCGATCTTTTTACTAAATACTTAATTTCCTTCATTTTCTGTTTCCATCCACATTACATGCTCATACCATCTCAGTCTTGCTTCCTCTATTATTTCATGTACTCCCTGTATCCCTACTCTTCCCCTGATAGCTTCATTCCTTTTCCTGTTTCTCCTTGGGACAGTTAACATGCTCCTCAATAACTTCATTCCTGTGACCTCACTTTTCTAGTCTCTCTTAAAATCAATGTCCATGTTTCTGCTACATATATGACAATTGGTACAAGGTACGCAAAGTAAAACATTTCTTATACATGTCAAGGGCAATTCTCTTTTCCAGAGCAGGTCTCTTACACAACTATAGAACAACTCTCCCTGCTTTCCTTTTCTCATTAGATCCTCTGTCTTCCAACTTTAACCTCAATCATGCTTCTAAGATACTTTACATTATGTAATTTTCTCAGTTCTAATATACTACATCCAACTTTATAGATTTACTAGGCCTTATCCTCTTCCTTGGTAATACCATCACTTCACACTTTGCCGTGCTTAAACCATCAGAATTTGGCTAGCTCTGAATTTTACTGTTTCTTTTCAATGCCAGAACTTTAGTTTACCAAGAATTGAGAGTCAAGAATCAAAGGGATCAAAAAGTGTCATATATAGATCTATTTTTTTATTCAATGTCAAGTGAGAATTGAGGGAATCGAGGAATTGAGTTTAATATCCCCAATACAAGTGTGCAACATCCATTTTTTCAGTTCAAAGCTAAGTCAAAGTCCACTTTTTCAATTCAAAGCTAAATCAAATAAAATAAATTTTCTCAAAGTCGAATTGAAGTTCAAATATTTAAATAAAACTGTTTAATTTTGGATAAACATTTTATAATTTGCAACTATGAAAATATAGGTATTAGATATAACTAACAAAGTGCTATATTTTTACCATAATATATTTCATCTTAAAATGATAAATAAAGTTATCACAACCTGTATTTTAATTGTTATAATTTTTTTAAACACTAATTTTTGATGAAAACAACAGCAGAAAATGAGGAAAATAGCAAGAAATGTGTTTTAACTTTAAATATTTTTTTGTGAAACTTCGTAGTTGTCGAATATAAAATGTTACTTACAAATCAAAGCCAAAGCAAATTTAGTTTTTGAAGCTTCGCAGAATCCAAATCCTTAATAATAATAATAATTAGTAAAGCATATCAAGTTTAAAAACAAAATATTTTTGAACATATTGGGTTAGGTAGCACAGTAATAATTTTATATTTAGTCCTGCTATTTATTGCTCAATAATTTATAGATTACTGTGTACAACATATCTTTTGACATGGTTAATGAGATTAATTATTTAAGAATTATTTAAACTAGCAATAGTCCCTTTTATGTGTTTCTATCCACCTTTCCTATACCTTCTTCCAAATATTACAAAATTTAACTATCAATTGCAATATTAGAGTGGAAATTAGGAAAAGGATACAGACAGGAAAATACATGGTATTACTAGGTCAGTAAATTGTTGACATCTTGCCTTATTTCAAGTAACAAAAACTCAAAATATGGAAAACAATAATTTTATCGGTTGTTCTATAAGGGTTTGAAACATAGGGCCAGTTTCATAGTCAAGTTTAGTACACCTCAAGTGCGGCGCTACACTAAGTACATGACGACACCTACCTAAACTAGAATGGAATGGGCCAATTTCCTATGCGAGAATGGGCCAGTTTCCTATGCGAGAACGGCCCATTCCATTCGAGTTTAGGTAGGTGTCGTCAGGTACTTAGTGTAGCGCCGCACTTGAGGCGTACTAAATTTGACTATGAAACTGGCCCTTGGTCTATTATCTTACATGAATATATATATATATATATATATATATAAATCTAGGCGTTTGAAAACCAGGTGCTTAGGAAAATATATGGTCCAAAAAGGGATAAGGCTACTGGGAGTGATGGAGGTTGCATAATGATGAGTTACATACCCTGTACTCATCACAAGTCCCTGTTAGGATAATCAAGTCTCATAGGTTACAGTGGAAAGAACACACAGAGGGAATAGGAGTAATCATATTATTCACTGGCAAACCCAATGGAAAGAGACCATTGGGAAGAACTAGCTCGATATAGGGATATATGGTGTACTTCTGTAAGAGCAAAGATGAACTTTCGGATTCCTAATGCCATAGAGTAAGCAAGTATTATTGCTCAAGTTAATTAGTTTGTAGATTGTGTTTTATGTTTATAAGGTGGTCAGTCACTTACATAATCAAATAAGAAGCCTGGAGAAGCATGTGTAAGTTTGCCTATGGATCTTCCAACTGGTTTAATGTTCTCTTTGCTCACACGCTTCATGAGTGACTTCATCTTTTTCAAAGCATCACCACGTTTGCGCAAGAGTTTAGCATTGTTTTGGTACGTATCATTTTTCCAACGGCTGTAGAGGCAATACCTAGAATAAATCACAAAATTCAATAAGTTGTTTATGTATTTTGTATAAGGTGAAGTGTGGTATATGAATAAGAAAATATTTCCAATGAAACAATTCAATGCAATTTCTTTAAATACAATGGTATATATTGGGCTTGTATTTAACGGTTTGCAAAGAATAATTTTTTTACTAAGAATATTTTTGAATCGAATAGTGAAAATTTAGAACCAAATATGAATAATTTTGAATTCCTATTGTTAATAAAATCTTGGTATGACTAGATATTAATTATTGTGTGTGTGTGTGTGTGTGTGTATGTATATATATTATTTAATTATTGTCTATAACATTTTTTATAAAGTCATCTATTATATTTGGCTTTTGCAATGAAAAGAAGAACGAAGTTCACATTTTACTTCGCTCCCAATGGGCAAAGAGGTAATGGCTGCCTCTTGAAGAAAATCAATTACTACCACCCAATCCCCTGACATAAGTTTCATTATATTGGAACTCATCAGGAGGAAGTGTGAAATGTGCAATTGAACATCCTAAAAGAGAAAACCTATCATCCTACAGTCCGTGACAAATTTTATTTCTCTCTCTCTTGATTTTTTTTTGTCCTATTTCTTTTGTGGTTTTTTGGTTTCCCTATTTTAGTTGTATTGCCCCTTTCACACTCCGTCCTGATTAGTTCCGAAAGAATAAATCCTTAAGTCGAGGGATTGAGCGGTAACAATAGATTTTCTTCAAGAGGAAGCCATTACCTATTTGTCCAGCAGCAGTGATGTAAAGTGTGAACTGAGTTGTTCTTTTCACTGTAAAAACCCCAATGTGTTTGTTCCTTTTATGTGTTCCTAATCACCTTTCCAATGCCTTCTTCTAAATATAATGCAATTAATTACCTCATAAAGCAAAGAAAAGTTTTCCTTATATCCTTATAGAGAATAAAGTCATGTGAAGGATATTGTCACTGAAATTCAAAACTTTCAGTGCAAATTTAAAAAAATTTGTTAGCAAAATTACCAATAAAAATGATCACTTTACATGGTATTAAGGATTATAATCAACCTTAACTTGGGTTCACAAATTTCAAGCGAAACTTAAAAATAACATATAATAAATAAATATATTTGTATACATAAAAAAGAATTAACCCATTGCTATTATTTTAATGAAAACATAGAGATAAAATGGAGTTTGACCCCAAACACAATAATATTTACTAAATAGGTTAAACAAGTTAGCATGGTGCTCGAATATTTAATTTTTGTCTGTTATTTTATTCAATTCCTTTAAGTGCCCTTTTAATACTGATACATTAAATCTTTTTATTTACTTTCTAAATGAATGCAACTATTTATTTAGCAAAAGTATGCCATGCAGATGATGTGAATCAAAAAAAAAAAGAAAAGAAAATTGTAGACAACAGCTATAAACAGTTACTTATATCTAAGCCATAAGCCAACTTATCAAACACTAATATCGCCAAAACATTTGAAATGATGGTTGTTATAATTTTACCAAGTCCAAAAAGAACCACATGAGTTTTATTTGAGGGGGGAAAAAACACACTTAAACACCCACCCCCCTCAAAAAAAACCTCATTATATTTAGGATACAAATCAATAGTCTAATTTTTTTTAATGATTGGTCATTTTGTTGAAAACCTTTTGGTTCAAACCCAATAATGTGCGATTGAAATTGAATGAACCAATACCAGATGTAAAGTATTTGAAAATGATGTGAATCATTCAAAACTTCAAAATTTAATAGTACAGATTTTAATAAGAATAATTTAGAAATTGAAATTCAAAAATATTCAATTATTTTAATATTCACACACCCCTATTGTTTTCTTAGATTTAGATTAGTTTCTTAAAAATGTTCATATGACTAAATCCCCTACCTGTGATTGTAAGGGTAAAGTTGAAGAATGTTCCAGACTTGCTCAGCAATACAGCAGTTAGACTCCATGAATGACAGAGATGGAAGTATCACATCATCCATCACAGTGATAATTTCATAGTACAAATTGTTATCAGTTGGAGTTGGCGTTTGAGACTCGCTGCAGTTCTAATAATTCAAAATAGAAAGACAGTTCAAGGGTGAAATTGCCCCATTTCCAAATCATGTTTCACTAAATTATTCTGAAACAATCTAAGTACTAATTGTGAACATATATTAATTTTATACAGTACTTAAGAATATAATAATAATATATAGACACATCGAAATTTAGCGGGACATATTTTACCATCACTTCTTAGACCATTTAATTGATATAGAAATATTTTTAACATTTATTGAAACATTTTAAAATCTATTTTACATTATGTGAAATAAAACAAAGCTAGATCTTTTTGCAAAATTGACTAATAAGTCTTTTGTATGCGAATAATGATCAATCATGTTGATTTTAATAAAACTTAAATCTATAAATAAAATCTATATTTTTACTATGAAGAAGACACATCCTTCTTTGCCTTTTTTTTTGGCTTGAAATTGAAAAAAAAAGAAGGGACCAACTTCAATATTACAAAAATTATCTTTAATATTCCTATAACCAATCAAAGTTCCCACTGAAGAGAATTTATTCAATATTTTCCTAAATAAAGCATATTGGCATAGAATTAAAATTGGGGCCAAAGGCAAATATTTTAAATTTAATAACTAAGGGTATATATAGGAACTGACTCATCAATATATCATCACCAGATACAGACAGGCCCCTTACCTCAATCTCCTTTCTACCAAAATACTTATTTTTTTAAATGTCAGTGCTGCCATCTATACAGTGATATCCTAAATGAAAAACAATCAGCTATTGACAATCAACCTTGCAGTCCAACCAATAGCACCAATACAATCTCTTGACCTGAAGAAGCTGTCTGTTACAGTGAAAGTTTGTCCTTAAAAGTGGGTTTGTGTGTTTTTTAATGTTTTATCTAAATTTTTACTGCAATATCATTAAGTTAAATGTGTTGGATATCCCTCCTAATTTTAAAAATATTAAAATGATAAATTAAGCCGGAACTTTTCTATCCATAGCACTATTCTACTTAATGGAGATCTTTTTTTTTACCATTTTAGCTGAAAAAATATTTTATTTAGCAACTTTTAGTACAAAATTACAACTTTTTATTTAGTGAAATCTAATTATTTTACTTACATCAAATCACCATCTGAAATAATATATTATTTGCTTTTAAATTTGTTTTTGTCCATTCATTTTCTAAATATTTTATGCTTTAAATTTAAATTGTTAGTAATATTGAAAATACTTTTTAAACTATATCTGTAGTTTAGACGCAACGGCAGTAACAAAGTTTAAGGCATTGCTCTCATAATACACTGGAATGCTAGGCACTGGAAGATCATGGCTCTAATCTTGGATAGGTTTAGTGAGGGTAATTTTTTCTAAATGGTTTCCCAGTCTCCCTTCATGCAAAACTGATTCCAATACCTCTTAAATTCTACTTTCCTCATCAACTACCCTAATAGTGTAAACATGTGGATAGCCTGGATAGATAGTAAGAAACTAAACAAAAAATTTTTTTATGGATTAAATAGCTTAGCTATTATATTTTGTTAGTTACGGTTATAGCTGCATCTAAATATCATATTCATTAAATTTAAAAATGACACCTGGACACAAAAATTTAACCAGGGACTTTGGCTTAGTACGCCAATGCTATAACCACTGAGCTATCTATGAGTCTTCTCATGCCCAGGGTCATTCTTCACTAATATTGTACTTGTATTATTGGCAGAAAAAAGCCAACTGCCGAGTCAATGGTGACTCCGTTATTTGATACCTCTTGAACTTAAGTGCTCACACATTAAGAGTCGACAATTTACACACTTCCATCACAGACTCTGCCTTAAAATATGAATGAAGAATGACCCTGGGGATGAGACGATTCCTGGATAGCTCAGTGGTTAAACCAATGGCGTATTTGATCAAATGTCTTGGGCTCGATTCCCATATCTAGGTCTCATGTTTCAATTTTAAAAACCTTTTTTTAAAGAAATGGACCCATAAGATGGTAGTTTGTGTTACCTGTGTGAGTGCAGCATGGGTGAGGCGAAGCACCTTATACATAAGCACAGGGTCATAATGCATGGATGTACCCAAAGCCACCATCATGGGTATAGCATGTTCCTTCAATTCTTGGAATGTGTTGGCACACTTGGGTGCCAGCGAGCCCCCAGGAGGTGGTACAGGATCACCCAGAAGCTGTGGTGCCAGGAGGCAGTGCCTTCACAAATACGCCAAACATTTGTTAGTAACATATTTTACTAATAATTGGTTTGATTATTAATAAACAATTTATTCAATGTTTTGAAATTTATAATTTCTCTTAAATTTCTTTATAAAGTTTACTGTATCAATCATTTTGGATTATATTTACATTGGAAAAAATATAACTTTAAATGAAGCACACCAATACTATGTGTGTGGGTTAAGTGAAGAATTATGATTTTTAGGTGTGAAAGGATGAGAAAAGGTAAAACCAAATGTCTAAACCAATTTAATAATTAGAAGTGAGTTTGGCTATGACAAGAGAGACCAATTATTTGCATTACTGTCAGGATATAAAAACAATCCTCCATTCCCAGAAGTTCAGCTTATATTGTTGTGCTTGCAAAGCCGGACTTACTTCCTGTACACGGGCTCTATGACAGCGTGCAGCAGCTGGCACAATGCCCATGCCACAGGGTGCTGCTCCAACATACAATGATCAGGGAGTTTTTTGGTCAGCTGTTCTGCATGTGTCCAGTCACCAACCTTCAACAAGGCTTCACACAGCCCAAACTTCTGATTCAAACCATACTGAAAACACAGTAATTTGATGACAATTTATTTATTTTCTAAGTACTTAACACAACCTTTTAGTGTTCAAGACCTTCCAATCCAGTTTAACCTACTTTTATATTAGTTATTTGCTGAAATCAAATGTCACCTTTCTTTTTTATGATGTGCAGAACACAAAACCATTGCAAAATGGAACACAAATGGCAAATTTAAGAGTTTCACAAAATATATTACATCATTAGAAAGTACTCATTTGAAATTATAGATCAACAAAGTCTAGCTATATTGCAACTATAAACAAGTCTTAAACGTATTATTTTACTATTTTTATAGTGTGAAGAGTCAGTAATGACAAGGAACCAGATACGACCTAGTAAAGCTATAGAGCTGTGTGAAATAAAGCTGAGAAAGGTACAGAGTGTAAGATATCATGAAAATGTGATTGAGGTGAAAGGTGGGAGTAGAGAGGATCTAATGAGAAGAGGAGAGCATGTCTACAGGTGTGTAAGACCTGCTGGGGAGAAAAGAAGTGCCCTTGAAGTGTAAGGAAGTGTTGTACAGGAAATAATTTGATTTCCTAGGGGTACAGGGAGGACATGATATAGCAGAGGAAGAAAGACTGAGATGGTATGAGGATGGAAAAGGAGGTGAAGCCAAGGAGAATGATGAAGAAGTATTTAGGAAAAAGACTGCAAGGGAGGCCAAAAAAGAAATGGTTGGAGCAGATAACAAAAAGTGTGCAAGTGAGAGAAGAAGAATAGGAGCAATTAAAGTAGGAATAATGGTTGAAGGATAGAAGCAAATTGAGACAATTTGACCCAAACAAAGGCTGGAAACAGTTTATGATGCTGATAAGGATGACTATTTTTATTACTTACTTTCTCTTTAACATTCTCTTTCTCTTCAATGACCTCATCTTTGTCTTTGGGGTTAGTAGAAATAATGTTTAGTTTTCTCACATATTCCTTTGCTTCTTTCATTTCTTTTTCAAATTCTTTATGAATAACTTTGTCATCGGGGGTAAGCTGAAAAAACATAATTTGTTTAAACACAACTATGCAAGAGTAAAATGGAGTGTGTCAGGTAACAAATATAACATTCCAGCACCCCTACATTGCAAAACATTTTTTTCTGGCAAATGATAGAAATGAATTTCTTTACGTACTATTTCATGTTTAATTTGCAATTTGAAAGTATTGTATGTAAACAAGAAACAAAACAAAAAGACAAATTGAAGAATGATTATTATTATTACTATTATTACTAGTATTAGCCGTACTACCCATTCAGGTTGTACACACATACGCTAATGTGTAATGGTAGGGTGATTGTGAGATTAACTGGAGATCCTACAGTTTAATGTGTGCTCTGAACCACGGTGGAGGCTTGGAATTCCACACATTTACAAGTTGTGATTAATACACGTCTCTTCAGAAAAATGAAGAGAAGTTTTCTTGTGGCTTTCCTGTTGTTGTTTTTTTTTACAGAGCTTAAAAAAATATTTTAGGCTCGAAAGAATTTGAGATTATTTATATCAATGCATACACTAAATATCTGTATATCTTTTTAGGTTGGCTTCCTTCCCTGTCACTAATGACATTGCATTATTTTACAATGTTTCCACATGTTTTCATATAGTTCTAAAGAAAGCCAGTTCTACATTATACTAAACTTCTCAAAAAAATTTGACAAAAGTGTCCTTATTTTTGCATTCATCTGTACAGTGTAATAAATCTCATCAGTGAGTTTCAAATACATCTAAGAAATTTTCCAATGAGTACAAATGAAGACAACTAGTTTACAGGTAAGAGCTGGATTCCCTGTATATGTTACCATTATCTCTAGGTATTGCTAATATAGAGACCAGTATGAATTATTTTGATATTAAGTGTGCATGTGTTTTGTTGGTATATATACTCAAGGGCAGGGACATTTTAAGAATATGTGAGGTCCAGTGCAAAATAATCTGAGGCACCCCTTTGTACGGCAGTTTTTCAGTTTTAGACTTAACCCGTTAGACTCAGTGGCGTATTCTGAGAAAATTAATAGATATGCTGTACTCTAGAAGCTGCAGCGAGGATCCAGGAGTCAAAGACTCTAACCACCATTGGCCAAGAAGGTCAAGAGATGCTTCCTCTGGAAATATTTATACACAAGTACCTCTAGTTTAGAACAATGGATCTCAAACTTTTATGTTTTTTTCGTACTCGCACTTTATTTTGAGAAACTTTGCACCTTCCAACTCCCCTGGTCTCTGTTTTTTGACTTATTTATATCTTTGTTTCAATATCCACTTTACAGCTTATTACATATTCTAACTTCATAAAAGTACATCAGACCTATGCTCAAAGCACACCAAAGCGTGAAACTACTGATGATAATCATCCACTCAAATTGTAATGGAATATCAAAACACAGCACACTGCAGCTCATCGTAATACCTAAATAATCAGATGTTTAAGTAAAAATGTCAAGGCTAAGAGCTATAAGCACACTCCTGACTGTATAAGAGTGACATGCACTATTAAATTGGTTGAGTGTAATTACAAGTGCACACGGGTAGCATTTTCATTTTGCATTTATTTGAGGTATTTAGCGTGCAATTTCTGGGCCAAGTGATTATATTATCAGCACACTACTACTAAAATCTAGAACAAACACAACACCCAGCCTCCCGGCCGTTAGTTCATCTCCGTGAAAGAGGAAATCCAAATCTTACCAATAATATTGTTTAGGCCATGTCAGAAATCAAACCTGGAACCCTTAGCTCAGTGGGCAGGCAAACTGCCGACTGGGTTAAGGTGTCGGACTCACAGGTAGCAATACGCAAAGTAGTATATATATATATATAGTTTTAGGCTCATAATTATTATTGCAACATGTATATATATATATATAGGGAGAGAGAGAGAGAGAGTAAAATGAAGTACTACGTGGATCAAGCGTGCATCAGAACTTGGTGGGAGGAATACGGTGGATTGTCCAACTCACGTTGCAATAATAATTATGAGCCTAAAATTATCTATTAAATCCTAACTATGCTCCAGAAGCTATTTATATCCATTAACTGTGATAACAGTATCAAAGGGGAGATTTTTTCCTATTGGGCCTATTTCTCTATCATCTTATTACTAAGACTTTTAAATCTGAAAATAAATTTTATTTTACTCTTTTCTGATCAATCATTTTGAAACTATTAAATTACACTCCTTTTTGGATTCCTTGATGTATAATTATATAAAATCACAATGACTAATAAGTATATAATGTATGCTGCAAAAGATTATAAACTTATAAGCAACAATCAAAAGAACAATGTTAAAACTCCATAAATACTCGATACTAAAAAAACAAAAACACTGTCTAGCTACTACAGTTAATTAGCCCCTCATTCCCCACCCACCCACCCTTCCTTACTTAACCCGTGTATACCCTAAAATTGTGGTAAATATATTTGCCAAATACATGATGATACATGTGCCTAAAATGCATAAACATAATCAAATATGTATTTAATTATTGCATAGTTTAAAGCTTGTTATTTATAGGATTATTTCACATATATTATTTGCTTTTATTTTATTTTACTTGAGCTATACTAGCCTAGTAAATAATCATTGTGATCTTGATTCTTGAATATCTGTTCAATAGTTGGCACACTGTTTTGCTTGCGATAAGTATTCAGCAGCCCCTAGGTTGTAAACACCCTAGTTCATTGGCCAATGTTTGTAGGCGAGGGGCAAGGGGGAGTGTTGCAATCCCCGTAGACATTTTTCAAGGTCATTAGAACTTCTCTAGCTTTGCCTGCTGTTTTAAAGCAGCATGTCCTGAGCTTCATAATCTGGGTAGGTAGAAGACCCTTTTGGAGGAATAATTACTTAAAACAGAATATTCTTGAATTATGAATTGATATGGTTTACAAATTAATAATATATAGATACATTAGACATGTATATTTATTCACAATTTAAATATTACTATCTACACAGTTTGCACAAAAAACATTTAATTTAGAAACTAGTCCATATAATCATGGATATGCGGCGCAGGACTAGCATACCCAAAGAATATGCCACTGGTTAGACCTATGATCATTATATTGATACGTAATCAGTACTTATGATACTTAATAATTTCTCATATTTTATGGAATATTGATCAACTAATTAAATGACAGCATTTTATTAAATGCAAACAATAAATCTATTTAAGTTAACATAAGTAAATTCCTTTTTACAACATAGCACTGTTAGTTTTCTGTAGACCAACAGCGGTAGCATAATGGTGGTGTATTCTACTGTTTTGCAGCACATTACTCGGGGTGGAGGAGGGGAAGAAAAAAGGATCAAGTCTCGCAATTGACTTGACTGCTGTTAAAGGAAGATCGAGGCTCGATCCCAGTCGGGTGGACTGAAGGTGGAATTTCCTAAATAGTTTTCCACTCTCCCTCCACGCAAATGCGATTTCACTTCCTCTAATTCAACCTACCCAATTTCTAATCCATTAGCGTAATTAGTACTTAAAAGTGTATAGCCCAAACGGGTAGTAAGACGCGGTGCTAATATTATTATTTAATGAAAAAGCGAATATATTTTCTCTAAATTATACCCTCCTCACCTCTAATCTATTAATATAAAAATTAGATAGTTCATACGTGTAGACCGGCGCTCACTGTTTATTAATGTTGCAGCCAGCGTTGCAGAATTAATTGAGACTGTTCAATTCGTGATATTCATTTATAAGGTTATCATTATTTTGAGTTATTTTCACCTACATTCTTACTTTAGCATACCCTACAAAAATGTCACTGGTGTGAGGTTAAGCTGCCAGTTGAGGGGAAAAAATTATTTTAGTGTAAACAAGGACAATTATGTATTGAATTAACTGTTCTGTCACTTAACCCACTCTTAACTGGATAATATCAAAGTTTGTCGAGCAGTTGGTCCTCTCGTGTCGACCGCTTGGTTGTCTATCACTTTGTACTCCTATACATGAGCTTGTCAAGCAGTTGGTCCAAGTCGTGTCAGCCACTTGACCCACCCAGCCTTCCAAATAATTGTTTTCATTTTGTCTACCGATTGGTTGTCTATCACATGGTCCAGCTCGTGTCGATCACTTGGTCCGTGTCGTTTCTTCGTGTCTAGCAGTTTGCTGTTCACCCCTTTGTTCTCTCGTGTCAACCACTTTGTTGTCTATCACTTTGCCTGCTCCCAATAAGATCTAGGTATGATGTTCTTATCCTTGTTTAAAAAGCATGATTTAGCATATTTAGAATTCTAATAGAGAAATAAAATAATTTCAGTTGTATACATTACAATAAGTCTTTAACATGAGAAAATATTTTAACACATATTTTAAATCAAGGACTTAAAAAAAAGTACAGTTTATAATGTTAAAAATAAATACACAAACAACAAACAAATATGTTAGTAAAATAAGAATGGATCAAGCCCTTAATATTTAATCATATATAAAATATGTTACCAAGCATTTTATAATATTAAGATATTTATATACACTCTAAAAAAACACAAATCAATTCTAAAATTGAAATTAGTGTGGCTTGTGATATAGTCTTTTCCTTATTTCTCTTTTAAAATGACTCGTGAACTGCACTGTGCATGCACAAAACATAAAAGAACATACAGACGAATGAGCATAGAGAATGAACAGTGGAATAAGAAATGTGCATGCTAGACTAGAAACTAGAAAGGAAGACCTTGGTAAATACACAACAAAATCATTAGCAATAGCCAATCACATTCTTGGTTTGGAAATATGGTATACATTAATTAATAAAGTGATTTTGTCTGCTTCCATATTTAAAGGTTCGTTATTATTTTGAAAACTAGTTATATCTGATTGTGTATATAGGTTGTTTTAAACCAATTTCCCAAATCTTGATTACTAAGAAAATATATTATTAAAATGTTGGTTAATCTTGAAATACTTACACCAATTTCAAATTGTTGAAAACATAAATCTGATTGTATTATTATTATTATTATTATTATTATTATTATTAGACAAATGAATCAATATGATCAATCACATGTGGGATTTTTGTCAAATTCCAGATTATAAGAGAAAATTCCCTGATATTTTCAAGTTTTTTCCACATTAGTTTAATTCTTTGATATTTCCAGGTTTTCCAGGCGAGTTGCCACCTCGGGTATTTTCCAAACACTGCCAAGGTTGTACAACTTACATATGTATAAATAACATTTAAAAATACTACCATTCTGTATTGGTATTAGTATAGCAAAAGCTAAGGCATGCTGTAAAGTAAATTATTTGTATGCTAGCATTAAAGCCACACCTCCAAATAAAACAAAGGATGGTAGTTATGTACTGCATAGTTTTATATTGTAACCATTCATAAGCTATAAAGCACAATAAACTCAACAGCTTTACTTGGTTACAGAACTTTTTCTTATATTCTAGATATCTTGTTTTTGCAATGTATAAAATAAGATGCCAAATTTTATCCATATACGTAAATGGGTTTACTACATTTTATTGATTCTAAACTTCACAAACTAAACATAAACATTAATAATTACTAATATTTATCTAAAAAAAAAAAATTGTATTTGTTTTATTTTTAACAAAGCTTATTTGGATAAATTAATAATGAGAGTTAAATTAAAGAGGAGCGTAATCAAATTTATTCAAATTCATTTACAACAATGACAAAAAATATTAAATTTAGAGCATTTATTTATTGAGTTCAATAAAAAAACAACTGAAAAATGTGCTATCAGGTCATTACTCTATATAAATGCTGTTGAATGTTTTTTTTTTTTTGGTAGAAACTGAATTTCCGACCCTTAATAACATTACTGGTACCTATTTCAAAACTTTTTTTAGCTGTGCATATTACAAATAATGTTAATGTTTTAGGGATAATGAAGGTTTAATTTAGAGGTAGTGTACCAGCTTCTGCATTGTAGTAAAGTGGAACATCATACTACAAAACACCCCTATTACACCCAACCATGATTCAATCCTCAGCAGTAGTTTATTGCAAGTGTGACACTTTATTTAGACCAAAGGCCAGCAACAGGTCAGTCGCGATCAACTAGTCAATCTCGTGACAATTTTCAATCGATCAGGTAAGAAGACTACATTGTCATACAAAGTTGAGCTATGACTCTCCTAAACTCTCAAATATACAAGTACTTTAAAATAATATTTGAGTGTGACAAAAATTACCTCCATTTGTTATAATCAGTAATGTTATAGGAAAATCTAGTAATTTAACATGAAAATGTATATTTTTATTAATTCTATATTCTTTTCTAAAAAAGTTATAACATCAGAATTTGAGGAATATAAATAAGATAGGGATGTGCAAAATTCCAAAATATCTCAATTTAGACGAGGATAAAAACTCAATCTTGTCTTGAAAGCTAAAAATTAATATGAAAAATTCTATAAATTTGAAAGGGAAAAAACGCAATTAACTTCCAAAGTAAAATTTACAAACTAAACCAAGAATTTATCATTACTAATAACATAATAGGCCGCACTTTTCCCCAAAAAAACAACCTTCAATAAGAAATGTTTCAGTTAAAAATATTGCTTATCAATATCAAGCTTTAACATTATAAACTGTTAAACTACAACATTAAATTATAAATAGTATACACATTGCAATTACCACCGTTTTATTAATTGGATTTAAATTGTTTACGAGTTTTATTTATCTTTAGTGTTTGAATAAATTATAATATAATCAAAGCAAGCGTAAGCTCAAATATCAAATGTAACTTTAACACTCTATAATTTATATATTTCCTTTAATAAAAAAAATTAGTGCTCAAAAGGAAGTTTTCTCTTCTTGTTTTCATGTTTCGATATTTTTTAACTCGGTAGTCTCTCGGACACTCGATAACTCCACATTTCGTGTAATTTACACGCACACGAGCACACAGTTGTTGGTGCCAGTCATCACAATCAAAGGTCATTCAACTGTATAGCCTCTCAGCATCTTATGCATGTTCATTCATAAAACTTAACATTTCAATACCTCAACACCATCTCAGTCCACATTAGGCCGAGTTTCTGAGACTGTACTGGCTTCTCACCTCAAATAGAAAAAGTCAACATTAGGCCGAGTTTCTGAGACTGTACTGGCTTCTCACCTCAAATAGAAAAAGTGGTTCCCACATATCCATAATATAGGATGTTTAGATAAAAAAAATTAAAATAAGCAAAAGTAAAATGTAGAAGCAATGGGTGATTGCAGGACTTTATATAAGTCGGTTTGGTCCAAACGCGTTGCCAACTCCTCTCTTAGGCCATTCAACAAGTGAAGGCGGTCTATGGCTAAACTAACTAAACAATGTGTTACTAATATAAAGCCTAAGAAACTGTTGACATTGTTTATACTGAAAATGATTAGGTTTGTGTTATAATAGGATAAGGCCATTGTGCAATCAATGTAAGATTGCTAACTTTCAGGCTTTAACATAGTGTACTTAACAAATTAATTTAGACCAGGCTAATATGAGTGTATAGCTAAATCATATTTTTAATGCATTTGTCAGGTTGCATATACTTACCCAGCAATAGATGTCATCTAACGCTATAATGCTGTGTTGAAGCATGAGTGCTGTGACAAGATACAATGACTTGGGTGTCACCTCCTCTGTGCTTGTTTGATAGAAGCAGTACTTGAAACCAAGGACCTCACACAAAATCTTGGGGTCACTCATGTATGAGCGTAATAGAGGAATAAAGAATTGATGTTGGTCAGGCCTGCACTCAAACGACTCCAAGATAACATCCAACACACGGTTAGGGTCCAAATTAAAGCAACCTAAACATACATTGGGATTTTATAAGTAAGAAATGGAAACTTATTAATAACAGTGATTGAATGTATTGTATTTTAAACACTTCATTATAAAACAAACAAAGTATCAAAAGTAAAAACTGTATTGATAGTAAGGGGAAAAAACACTGCAGCTACATTTTGAGACACTAAATGTTGGTATTCTGACAAGAAAATAAGAGGAGATAGTGGACATAATTGAGAAAAGGAGGATCAACATGTTTGGATCGAGTGAAGCAAAACAAAGTGAAGGAGCATGACGGAGTTATTGAAGGGACATATAGTTAAATGATGAAAAAGAAATGGAGTAGGTTTTGTAGTGAGAGAGCTTTTGCAGGCAGAGGCGGACGATATAAATGACCTTATAATAAGGATAGTAATAAATTATAAGAGGAAAAAAGGATGGAGGTGATACAAGTTTAATGCATCACATGTGGGAGGCCCAACAGAAAATAAGGGAAAGAAGTAATGGGAGCAAAAGGTGAGGTTATTTTTAGGAGAAAAGTGGTGTTATTTTCTCAAAAAGTGATATTATATGCTGAAAGAGATGTTATTTATGTAAATATGAGTCAAATTAGTATTCACTAAAAAAACTATGATATGACTGTCTATTTATTTCATTCATATTGCGTATTTAACTATTTATTTATATAATCAGATAAAAATCAAATATAAATATATACAAAGCATTTCACACTTAGTAATGTCAAGCTCAATATCTCAATATCATGACCTTTCAGTTTTACAAATAGCATTATTGAAATAATGGAGTGTCAATTTATGTTTGGACCAAATAATAATTAATACCATCAAAACATGTTGTCATACACGACTGAACAAACATCAAATAAGAAGAAGGGAATAAAAATAAAGAAGATATCATTTAGCCAAACATGACCTCCTGTAGCAAAGGGCATATATATTAATGTCCTTGCTTCGACCTAGTATGAATTTTTTTTAAAGCTGAAAACAAAGAATCAATCTATTGGAATTTAAGTATTGAAATGTGTAAAAGTAAAAATCTTGATTTTTAATGTCAACCTAAAAAAACACACCTAAATTCATGAAAATCCTTGTAAATCCTGTGATCCCTTTTGTAAAGTGGTCAGGGTTTTAGGCCCTTAGCTCTCAACCATTTCATTTATAAATTATATTAATTTTTCCTTTAGTTTACATATTAATACACTCAACATACTGCGAGTACTAAACTGATAAATACATTGTTCTTTTCCATTCATCTAGGCCTAATTTAATTATTGTTATTACTATCAAAGGGTTAATTATAAGAAAGTGTGGGGTTTTATGGTAATTATAAGTTATGTAAATCATAACCAAAGTTGTAAGCAATATATGTTTTAAATTTCAATTCATTAACTTCATTTTCAGGCCTTTAAACTTTTAATCCAATAGTTTTTAATTATTTAAAGTCTTTGTTTGGAATATTAGAGTCATCCAAATTTATTACTTTTACTTTTCATTTTAAGCATCGTGCAATGTATTGATAGCTGAACCCGGAAGCTGAGATGCACCTGTTTCTTACACGTGCAGTCTTTCAGGGGAGGGGGTGGTTTGGCGCGGACTCTTGGCCAATCAGTGTCTTTGGTTTAGCGTCAGACGCGGCACTGGCCGGTTAGCACGCAAAGATTAAAGACCGGTACTCACTATTCACTTATCATAACGGGTAGAGATAGTCTCGAGATGGGAGAAAGTAGAGGTAGACTAGGTGGCTAATCTAGGTGGCTAAATAATTATCTTTAGCCATGTCATAACTAGTTCGTGTTTCTAAATTAAATATCCTTGGTACTAAAATGTAAATGAATTGTTAAAATAAAACTTTAAATTCAAATGCTACGCTAAACAATATATTTTTTTATCGGCTGTGTCCCTCTACCCCCACCTTTATCTATATAACCCCAAGATGCTCTAACGAAACAACTGACTGCCGTGGACGACACCGTAAGAAGATGAGAAGGTGAAATTGATGACTAGTGGCCGACTGGGTACACTTTTATACCTTTAAAATCAGCAAAAACATATAATATCCGTAAAAACGAAAGCCCTTGCATAGCACTATCACCAGTGTTACTTAAATGAGAATTATATTGGATGTCGTGGTATTTGCCCAAATTACAAATAAATTGTGTTTATTAAGAAAAAAAACCTTAAATTCATGTTATTCATATGAAAACACTAGCATTAGTGTAAAAATTCACTTTATCATGAGTTTTGCATGTCCTTAGTAATGGGTGATCTAAATGTGAACATAGAAAAAGAGGGAGGAGGTCATGGAAGTGTCAAGGTGGGGATGTAGGAAATGCGAGTTAAAAACAGTGTTTTTTTTGTTTGTTTTTTAGAGCAAAACGTATTTTGGTCAAAATAAGTCAAATATTTCTCCAGTAGAAACATATAGTCTAGTTTTCTTCAAATGGTGATAGCAACAATTATTGAATATCTGTGAAGGATGTCCTGGAATTTGATGACACTTTTTATCTCCATTAAAAAAGTTTGTCATCTAACACCAATATGCTCATGACAAATATTAAACAACTGATGATATCACCATGAGAAGAAAATTAAACTCTTATGTTTTACTGGAGCAATATTTTATGTATTTTGGCCAAAAAAGTTTAGTTATGTAAACTAAAAACCACTGCCCTTTGCTAACGTTCCGTACATCCCCCTCCACCCCCTAATAAATAATGGATGGATAGAAATAAAAATGAGATAGTAGAAGGTGGCTAGAATGGAATGAAAGTGGGAAACAGCTACTAGTTACAAGAAAAAAAGTTAAACCAATAAAATTACTATATACAGTTAGGATGGAGAACAAAGGTCAGTAATAGATAATTTCCAACTAGAAGGTAATGAAAAAGCAGACAATAAACGATAAGGTGGTACCAAGGGTGTCTTTAGATACTGATCACAGGTTATTGATGGTTGACTTAGAGGATGAGAGTGTCTGAAAAAAGAAGTAAAACAATAAAGAAGGAAAGGTTTTTGGAAGCTTAAAAATGTAGAGGAAAGAATAAAACTTACAAAAGGCAAAAGCTTAATGCCAAAGAATGAGAAAGGAATGTAAGAGGTTTTAGAAAAAAAAAATTGTGGAAGCCACAAAGAGGGACGAGAGTGAGAGAGAGGAGTATGAAAAATTATCAGATAAGGGGAGTGAGTCTCCCATGTAGAGGTGGAGAATGTATAAAAAAGATTTAACAGGAAAAATTGCAAGGAGTTGACAAAATAACACTGGAATGATAAGGGCTGCAGGAGAAGTGGGAATACCCTTGTTATAAGATTTTTAAGAAAGGAGACAGAAAGAAGTGTCTGAAGTATTGGGGAATAACACTGATGTGCCACTGTACAAGGATATATGAGAAAATACTAAAAAATAAAATAGAAGGAATGCTGAGAACGGTGTACAATATAATTTATTTTTACATGATTCAAACATCAATGATCCTTTGAATCCTTAGGGATTTAATAGATACAGGAATTAAAATAAGGGAGTCTAAAAGATACAGGAATCAAAATTAAAAAATCAGGATTTAATATAGAGGATTTTTTTAAAAAAAAAGATCAAAGTGGGAACACAATTTATCGCTACAATGATATTACCGTATTGGCCCGAAAAAAAGCCGCATTTTTTTCCAAGAAAAACTCTAGTGCGGCCTATAATCACACTCTTAAATAATACACATACAATTTTCTACCTATAGGATATGCATGTTGTAAAATCGATATACCTCGCCGCTATTTAAAAATAAATGAACCTTGATAGTTGGCAAAATTATTTTAAAAATAGATGAACCATGACAGTTGGCAAAGTTATTTAAAAATAGATGAACCATGACAGTTGGAAAATTTATTTAAAAATATATGAAGACTTACTATCTTATTTGTGTGTACTATATTTGAACCATAATGGCTGCAAAATAAAATTATTTTTTCAGCGCATTCTATCGCCAATATACACTTTTGGTAAAGTAAGCTTAAATATTTCTAGTGAGATTTTGTTTCAGTATGTTGGTCAACATTTATTTTAATGTGAGAACAATAACTTAGTATGTGTATTAAATGGTAAACATTTATTCTATTGTGAGAACAATAATTTAGTGCGTGTATTAAATTCGGAAGTGCAACATGACGAATCATGTTGAGAAAAGAGCGGGTTTTAGCCAGGGAATAAAATGTGAACAACTTTCCTTTTTTTACCAAGTGATTTAATTTTGAGTATGAATAAATTACTTTTTTATTTTCAAGTGACATTTTAAGTATAAATATTATGAGTTTTTTCAATGAAAGTGATTTTATTTAAATAACCTAATTTTAAGTGTAAGCACCTACCACTAAACAATTTCAATTTTCAAAAGATTTAATACACTGACCATATTTAAGTGGGAATATAGTTTTTTCTCTAAAAGTTGTCAAAAATTTAGGGTGCAGCCTATATTCGGGGGCGGTCTATTTTCGGGCCAATACGGTAATTTTTATTAGGTGATTTATAGCTTTTTTTTAAATTAATTACTAGGGCTCTGCGAGTACTCAGATTTCGAGCTTCGAGCCGAGCTTGTCCTTTAAGCTCGAGATAAAGATCGAAAGTTTTGTAGGCTCATCATTTTCGAGCTTTCACTTGATGTACTTAATAATCAATTTTTAAAACGCAATAGTAAGCATAGGCTATTTAATTGAGATATTGGCATTGCCACTTATAAATCATTCGGTTAGTAAATGATAAAAATTAATATCAATTTTCATATTAATAACGTAATAGCGCTTTAAAACCAATTTCGAATGGTAAATTTATTCAATATTGTCGTCCATTTTGAATTATATTATTATTAGCACCCCGTCTTATGATTGTGAGATGAAATGAAGGACCTACAGTTTAACGTGGAATCCGAACCACGGTTGGAGACCTGGCATTCCCCACATTCACAAGATGTCTTGTCAGAGGTGAAGGAAGGGTTTGGTAATCAGATAAATCTGTGCCGGGATTTTGAATTATACTTAATGAAGTTGTTTACTTGAATTTCCATGACAAAGCAATGAAAATAGAAATAGCTAAGTAGATTATTAAATAAATGAATGATTCTTTTTAATTTTTTTTATCTGGTTTCTTTCTAAAATAATAATTTGTGCTGAATTAAAGTGTAATATCAAGAATATATTAAATTATTTCAAACTTAAGATATTTAAAACTCATTTTGTAATAAATAAAATGATAGAATATTAGGAAAACAAGAGAGCACAAATAAAAGTAAAAACACTAACACATATTTACACACACTTCGATATTTCAATGCAATTATACCATCTTCCTCAGAAAGTAGTAGTGATTAGACCCAGTCTATATAAATGAGAAAGAGAATGGTTTATCTGATGAATGGAACCAGTTTTGGACAACAGTGTAACCTTTATAAGTGAAAGAATTTGATCTTGGAGGTAGCTTCAGTTAGATATAGGTTAAAAACTTGTATTGTTAACTGTTGAGATTTTTGTTTGGCCAAAGAAAGAACTATTTCATGCATGTACTGTGGCATGCCTGTAATGGCTGGTGTTATTATGACAAGACCAGTTGGAATTAGGCCTAGATTTATATAGATTTGTAAGGAAAAAATGTGGCATTTTACAGCTGCAAATTTGGATAAAAGGTTTCTGATTTGTGAAAGCCAGTAATTCTGAGGGTTCATGATTATAAGCTAGAAGAATATATGGAAAAATGAAAGAATAATAGAGGTAAAAAGAAAGAAACACACAAATGGACAAAAGAGGTTAATGAAAGGAAGTAATGCTTTAAAATAATATTTATGAAAAAAGTGTATTGAGCAAAAACATTTTGTAGTAAATAAAATGATAGAATAGTAGGAAAATGGTAGAGCACAAATAAAAATAAAAACACTGTATGAGCATTAACTTTTATAAGCATTACAAATTGAATTGAAGTAAATTTCTCAATAAAATAATGTATAACGAGAGCTTGTGCAACTGTGCATAAAGGAATGGAAATGGAACAGAAGACGTGATCATGCACGATTACACTAAGGAATAATAGACAAAATATAAAACACTTCAAATTTCTAACTGTTTATGATTCTTGGCTTTTCTTATAAGGTAAATTAAATTAGTGAAGCATATTTTGGGGAAATATTAGCTTATTATGACATTTATTTTATTAACTTTTTATCCAAACAGCGTAGAAACACACTACAATAATGTATAAAGTGATAGTGAAGGAAGCCAACATGAAACAAGAGTTAGGTTAGGCCTAGATAGGAACAAACACACTTCTATCTTTCTTCTTACACTTCCCACTTTTTCAAACTTCCACAGTTGTACATTGTTTTGAATTTTTGGAGATATTTATTTTTCATATGAAGACACATTAATGAAAGATTAATATTGCTGAAAATTCAAAACAACGTGCTACTGTGGAAGTTTTGAATAAATGGTAAGTGTAAAAGTGTTTGAAGAAATGAAGAGAGAAGTGTGTTTGTTTATATCCAGGCCTACCCCATCATTTAAGGTTGACTTCCTTCACTTTCACCTACCTTACATTATTGTGCAGTGTTTCTACACTATCTTATTATAGATTTCCAAGCCATAATGCAATTATTCATTTTATAACTGTTAGTGTAATTTTAATGTCCTTGAATATATGAGTGTTGAAACCATTTTGATTATATTTTCTATTAGGCCCTATTTTTTTAGTGTTGTTCTTATTTTTAAATTGTTCTTTTGTGTGTTATTTTTAAATTAAAAACCAATATTTCCATTTATTAACTTTTTTTACTAAAAGTATTTATATTTATAAAAATGAGTTTCATTCATATTTTAAGAACGTGTGTTTTAGTATACTTTTTAAACCTGAAATTTTAAAGGTATTTACATTTAAAATAAACAAATATACACTTTTAACATTTTAAAATTATGAATATATTCAAACTCGACTCAAACTCTGTAGCTTTTAGAAATACTCAACTTGAGTTCGACTCGAATGAAAAAAACCAAGCTCGCAGACCCTTATTAATTATTACATATATTTGTATAGTAAAACTTATAAAAGCATTGATTAAATTTGAAAACCTAAAAATTGATTTTTGCTTCAATGTGTAACCATATTTACTGCAGTAGCATAATGCATTCAAGGAAAAACACAAACCTCCATTTAAACAGATACCAACTGTGTGTTAAGAAATTAATTACGATTGCTTTGCAAATTTACTGTCACAAATTGAATAATAATATAGGGGTAAGTTTATTTCAAAATCTTAGAGCCAAAATTAAAATTATGACTGTAATATGTAAAGGCAACCAGTTTTAAAATGCTAATTTAATATTTAATAAATGTTTACTGAAATACACAGAATAAAATCAAATTGGTAAAAAAAGTTCACATATCACGGCAGGCATATTGGTTTTACTTTTTTAAACTATTCAGTGAAGATGCTACAAAATGGCAAATAATTCAAAGATCCATTTCCACCTGCACTTAAATGTATCCAACATATTTTAGTGTGAAAATATAAAAGTATACTAAACTTTAAAACAAATTATTGCAGCTAATAATAGAAGTTTATCTTTATATTTTCACTAAAAATATATTCTTTTAACATGAATTAAATATTTACTTGAACCAATATGGCCGTTCCCACTTCATTTCAGACCTATTCCAGTAGAAATCGAGTATCGATGTAGGTAAAAATTTAAGAATCGGAATCGAAAAACTGGCATCATCCCATCTCTAATTAAAATGCTAGCATTTTAGTTTTTGTACTAACTTAAGAATGAATGTTTATAAAATCATAATAATTATAAATAATCACACCAAGAAAGAAACTTTAACAAAATGGACTTACTAAGGTTTTCTAGGATCCAGATTTGTATATTGCAATGAAGATCCAAATTTTACCCAAATTTAAATACTATTTATATAAGTCTTCTTAGAATGTTGTTTTATCCTCATGAGTAGAACAAAGCATTTTCATAGTGTAGTAAACGGTATCACTCAGACTTTTATTTGATAAAAAATTTGGCAAAAGTTTTTGTCACCCTCATTCAAAGTATATTCCATTAAACTTAAATGCACTAGGACAAGGATTTAAACCATAGGTTTTTGTCTTTATGCAATACCCACTATACCAACTAATAAACATACATAAACATAAAATTGCATTAGACCAAGTTCAAATTATTATTGAGATATCAGTAGCTCTAAAATTTTTTTTTATCAGAATACATTATTAGTCATTTTTATTAGGTAATTAATGTATATAATTTCCTTTTATTGTAAAAACTTAATTTTACAAATGAAGTGCCTATACTAATCTCAAGTGTTACTTACCAATTAATGACTTGATGATCTCTAAAATATTTTTTGCTGTAACATTTCCAGAGATTTCTTGGTTAAGTTCTGCGATAAGTTTTGCATATCCTTCGCTCTCCTCTCTAAATAGATTAAACTTCCTTTGTTTGTAGCTGTGTGGTAAGAAACAATTTGTATTGACATTATTACTCAAATAATTAAATTGATCCAATTTTAAAAGTAGAAAATTAAATTTATTTATCAATAAAATTGTTTTTTCAAGCCAATGTACCCTTCGTTTATATGAAGATTCCAAAATTACCTTGCTTTGTACTAAAAGTAGTAGTTTATATTCGAGGGTCATAGTGTAATTCGTTAAGGAGATATACGTTTCAGGGTAAATGTACACATAAATAATATTACACAAATTCAAATTATGCTGCTGCAACACTTCAACTTATGACAAGCAACATCATCTATCAAGCGTCACTTTTAACATAGTAACTGGTGTTACCAGTAGACTGATGCACAAGTGATAATCATCACCACTTAGTTTCTACCTTGTGTGTAAGTCAGTTTCTCAAAGTTTTATTTTCATATCCAGAATCTGTTCAACTTCAAATATCCTTTGGAATTAATCATATGTCAAAAATGCATCGTATTTATGTACCAGCTGACTTTCACAGAAACCTTTGCAACGAATTACCTGCATAAGTTGAGGACTTATTGTATTTCAAAGAACTAGGGACCCTTGTTATGTAAAAAAAGTGTAACTATATTCATATACTTTTATGGTGAACTATCTGTGTGCCTGTCTTTGCTTAACTACAGAGTACAAAAAGTTTATTTTCATATTGAAAGTTATATTGTCTAAGCCTCCAGAGAGAGTTTGGTTTGGATCTTGAATTCTTAAATTTACTTTCATTATAACATAATATGAAAGGAATTGGGCTGAAAATGAGTGATACAGAGTTCGCCAAACANGGTAAACAAGACTAGGCAAGCTCCGACCTCCTCCCCAGCTTCACTAATGATAAACACCTATAGATCAATAGTAATAAAATAAAAAATATACTAAATAATACTATTCACAACTTACTAGAGCTTTGTCTTCACTTTAATAAACTTGGTGTAAAAGTTTTTGTTTTTAAGAGTTCCAACGTCTTGAAGTGTGTCTATTTCCAAACGTTCTTTTAAAAGCTTGTCTGAGAGAAACTAAAAAGAAAGAAAGAATGTTTTTTCATTGTAATAGTTTGATGAAGGAAAAGATAATGCAATATATTTAAACTAAAGCTACCTTTAATCACTCTTGGCCAGATGCACTAGGTGTATTTGCCCAATTGTTTTCCATTCTCTCACCCAAGTGAGAGCCAGTGCAGATTCTTTTAATAACCCTTTTCATTTAATCACTCTTGGATTAAGTCGCTAATAACAATTAAGTTATACCTATATATATATTAAATAATTAAGGCCCTACCTGCATACAAAATATTAGTTTGAAAATAAAATGTTTTTATTATGTAAGCAGCACATGAATACAACTGAATACAGTTTGTATGACATTATTAAACACCCTTGTTTCGTCTGGTTCACCATTTAATTAGTGAAGAGAATGTAGCATTTTAGAAGCTCTCATTTGTAAAGCATTTTTAAGTGAACTACAGAGGCTGCTTCAACAAAAAAGAAACACCCAAATGGTTATTTTCTTAAGTTTATATTTCAATGATATAAAACTTGTTAAAAGAAAGAAATAACTAAAAACAAATTGTTTGTTCTTAAAGTGTTGATTACCAAAAGTAACAATTCAACATATGGTTTAGCAAATCATATAGTTTGGCAAATGGATACACGGTAACTTTTCCTAACTTTCACTTACCGTAACTAGATTATATTTGTATTAGGTCAAAAAAGGTGGATTTACCATGAACACAAATAGTAGAATCTCAGTCTGCCCTAAATAAAACTACAATACCAAACAACTAATTCAAATTATTAACCATTTTGAATGTACAGTTGAGATTTTTTTTAAAGGATTTGCACAATTCTCAACCATAAAATACCTATTTTGAAAACTTAACAAAGTGTGGTTGTACATTACAATAACTACCTTCTCTGTTTCTTTGACAATGAAACAAAATCTGGTACGTTCTTCAGAGTTTCCTTCTGAGCAAGATGTTTCGGCATCAATCACACTGATAACGTCGAGTATTATAGAAGGCATATCATTGTGAAGGGACTGTGAATAAACAAGCACAAACAATGGAACATTAAATTGGATCCATCTTGGTGATAAAAGCAGTAGTATTTAATGTTGTGTTAACACAAAAACAGCTGGTATTACCATAAAATGACATTTAATATGACCTTTGAGGCTCTCCTGAAGCAGACGTTCATAAAACCTAAAAACTTTAAAATCATAATACAATAAAGTTAAGCCCATGGGAAAAACGAAGCAAATCCCAAGGCTAAAAAGAGACGGTGGTACTAAAAATCCAACAATTGAACAATAATGTGTGTTGAAAAGATAAAAACCAGGATCGCTCTTATAATTTTAAAGCTACTTAGTCATGCCCCTCCTCTAAAACCTTTGCCATGCATCAAAATATTAAAAGCATAGATGGAATAATATATAAACACTCAATAAGTATGCTTGAAACAGAAATAATATTGAAGTGAGCTAAGTTTGTCTACAGTATTTGTTAGATAATTGCAAAATAGTGATTAAGTAAATAGTTTTTAAATCATTTTGGTATGGTATGTATGTTGTTAAAAGATGATATTTCACTTATCTAAAAATAACATGAAAAATTCCATGTGTTGCTTTGTAAGTCTGAGTTATCCACATTTACACTAACAGAATAGGGATGTGGGTAATATTGTTTAGAAGAAATGTACCTACATTTGTGTGTATTATTATTATTATTAGCACCGTGTCTTACTACCCGTTCGGGTTATACGCACTTACGCTAATTGTGTAATGGTAGGGTGATTGTGAGATGAAATGGAGGACCTACAGTTTAACGTGGAATCCAAACCACGGTGGAGGCCTGGCATTCATTTGTGTGTGTAAAAAAAAAGTATAAAAGCACTTTAGGAAAAACTGCCCTCGGTACATCTGGCAGGGATTCATGACTAAACAAGCTTTAAATGTTGTTTGAATTCCCTCTGCTGTGGGTGAAAATAATATTAATAATAGTAACTAAAAACTTTGATGAATTGAGGTTAGTTGTAAATGTTCTATATCTTTATACTTGAGGATGAAATGTTCTTAATCACTTCAAGAAGATAGCTTAACATCTACAAAACTTACTAGCATAGTATCAAAAAGTTAGCTCATAAATAAAATACACGAAAAGTTGGACTTCACAAAATACAGACTATATTTGAGTTTGAATATCTTAGACTTTAGGCTCATTTCATGTTGTATTTCCTAATGCTATGTGCCCTGACACTTCAAAAATTTATTTTTAGCATGGAGCCTGTTCGAGTTGTACGCCTTGAAGTAATAATACTAATGTGTAGCAGAATAGGAAGGTTTAATTTAGAGGAAATACACCTGCATTTGTGTAGAGGGTGAAAAATGTTTAAGGAAAAAAAGCCTCAGTCCAACCAACCAGTATTAAGCCCCAATTTCCCATCTTCAGAATTATAGTATATTGAGAGAGTGGTGACTTAAGCTAAGTGGCCACCAGAGCGGGTTTCTAAGATTCTCTTTGGGTTTTTTCTCTGTAATTATATAAAAGGCATAGCTAAAAAAGTTTCAAATTTTTTTCAGTCATTAATGGCCCCATGGAGCCATGAAGATAATAATGTTTTTCTTGCTAAGAGAGTTACTCTGATTAGGATTGTAATTACTTAAAATAGTCATAGCTTGATTATTTATTAACCAGTTTTGTTAATTTTGGTGTCAAATTAAAGCTTGTGTCAAGTACTTTAAAACACTTAATTCAAACCCTTTATACAAATATGCTCTATAACATTATAAATTTGCTTTTAGTTTCATTATTTATTTCTTAAATAATGAAACCAGTAGATTAATATATCAAACTTTATAATAAATGATGAAGTTATGAATATTTTTAGTAAGAATAAGAACCCAATTCTGAGTAACTCCTACCAATTACCCCCCTCACTCCCCCCCCCCCCCCCAC
>CABFVX010000287.1:208150-263550 GCA_902151425.1 Timema shepardi | reverse complement strand
CCCCCCCCCACCACCCAAATGGTGCCATCAGGGGGGAAAAAAATATTCTAGCTCCAACTTGTTTGTAAGCTATCTACAGAGGAAAATAATTTAATTTAATAATTTAATTTTGTGAGTTTAGGTGAAATAAGCCTTTATGGGAAATATAGGAGTTTAAAACTTCAAGATAAATCATTATAATATAGTGTTTGAAATCTCAGTCAGTTCTAACTAAACTATAGACCATATATAATGCATAATGTAAACATTTTTAGTTACATGTGTATTTGGGTCATTCTTCAAATATTAGTGTAGCAAAATGATTGTAAAATTTTTTTTACAGGATCTTAAAAAGGTTTTCATGGCTATTACATTTTAAGTGTATATCACTATTAAAACCATCGCAGATTTTAATCCTCATGGAATATTTTGATTCAGATTTTTCACGTCACATGGCGTTGAAGATATTAGCAAAGAATTAATTAATATAAACAAATACAAAAAGGATAATTTTAAATAACTATGAAGTGTTTTAATTATTACAATATTGAAATAAATATTTGTACATTTATTTCAATTTGAAATTTCATTACATTTGTCTGGTGACAAGGCAATATATAAACATTTAAAAGTGAAGATCTCCCAGATTATAAAGATTGCACTTAAGGCCAGGTATATGTTTTAAATTTAAGATTTAAAAAACTATTGAAATGTAGATAAGTTACCCTAACATATTTAATTTTAAATGTAAACTTGGGATGTCTTATGATAATATTTATGTTGTTATTCTTGTCAACTCCATGGCTTCTCACTTCTTAAGTTTGCCATTGAGTTGAAAAATATTAGTTTGAACATAGCTGTTGAGCCTAGTATTGGCAATATCATTTTGACTATTTAGATAACTCTTCAATGCCAACACTTAAGTTATTGTACAATAAGTTGTGTTGTGTATAGTGTACTTTAAGTACAATTTTTCAAATAAAATGAACTTAAGCATGATTGTAAAACTAGATTAAAACCATGGTGTTGAGAATGAGGGGTTTACAGCGATCACTTTTTATATGCGAAGCAAAGTCAAAGCAAAGATTAAAATATGCGAAGAAAAGTCGAGGTCGAAGTTGGAGTCGAAGATAGGATTTTTATTGAAAAACTTATGTATCAAAAATGCCCTTATAAATTTGTCATAGATAATTCAAAAGAGATAGACTATAGGGGATTAAACATTGGTGGTAAGCAAGGACTATAGCACAACTACAAGGTTTGTATATGATATTATGCCATGGTGTTACAACTTGGCGGGCATTACTTATACAAAATAATGTTGGCAATATTGACTATAAGATATTTTCATTCTTACCAGTGTTTTATCAATGCTTATGTTATGGCTGTTGTTAATAAATTAACAATCCGTGTTTAAAAACTGTTTAGAAGGAGTTCTAAAATTTCCATATCTTGAAATATGTAATATTTAGTGAGATATATTAAATCAGTTAATAGTTTATCGAAGTTTTATTCTTTCTTCAAAAATTTTCAAAGATGCCAAGGTTATTGTAGGTTTTAAAGTAGAAGTGTAGGAGAATCTATCTTTAACTTCGACTTTGACATTTCAAAGCTTCGCACATGCCTATTGAGAAGTAATAAGCATACTTACTCACTCTGCCAGTGCTTATTCTTTTAACAATATCCACAGTAAAAATCATCCAAACAAATAAAATTATACTAGACATACAACATAGCTGAGATATCTTATTTTCCAATACAACATTTGTTGCATGGAATTCTCTTTATTTGGAATAAAATTAACTACCACTGCATTTCCCAAAAGTTGAGGTTACGACACACCATGTAGTTGAGAAATATATTAATTTTTAATTAATTTTATTAGTTACAAATTGCCAATAATGCATGTTAATTATAACCATTACCTTATAATTAGCTTTGTATAACTGTTATATGCGAGAATTTAAATATTTATCAATAGTATATTGTTTGGGACTTAATGTTTCTCTTTTTTGTAGAACTAACCATTTAATGTTGTTAAATTTTAAAGCTGATTAAAGATGTCTTACACAGTTACTAAATTAACTAATTGTAAAAAAATAATATGCACAGACTCTTACTACCCATTTGAGCTTTTCTCAGATTTACACTAATAGGTTAGGAATGATGAAGTTAGATTTAGGAGGAAGTGTACCCAAGTTTGTATATAGAGAATATGGAAAGCCGTTTTGAAAAATAAAAACCTCAATACAACCGAAAAAAATTTTTAAACTCAATATCCCCATCTTCGGCAGTTCTGTTTATTGCAATGCCTAAGATTATTTTACCACTGAAGTGGATATGATGATTATGATTATCGTCGTAGTCATTATTATTATTATTATTATTAGCACCACGTCTTACTACCCATTTGGGTTGTATGTATTATGCTAATGTGTAATGGTAGGGTGATAGTGAGATGAAATGGAGGACCTAAAGTTTAATGTGGGATCTGAGCCACGGTGAAGGCCTGGCATTCCACACATTCAAAAGATGTGATTAATACACGTCTTGTCAGAGGTGAAGGAAAGGGTTGACAATCAGATAGAAGTGGGTGTTAATACGTTAATTTAATACTCTCAATTTGTATGAATTCATAAATCATTTAATCACTAGAATTATAGAAGTATCGGTACTTACCACCAGTTCACCAATAGTTGTAGCCGTTGCCTCACGTCTAAGTGGCCCCTTCACTCCATGCCATATTAGTTCATAAATGGCTCGTGCCAATTCTAAAACAATAATTACATTTTTTAAATCATTGGTAGGAAACTATTAATAGCAAGTTGACACAAAGTGTAGGTGTTTTACTAACATAGAAATAAATTTTATTAAATGATAAAAAAAATGAAAAATGTAATATATTTTAATTATTGCAACCAGGCCTGTGGAGTCGATACACTAGGCCTATGACGCCAACTCCTATAGTTCAACTCAGAATCCTTCATAAATGGCGAGTGAGTATTAATTAGGAAATAACCAATTTACTTAGGTATAATGGTAGCATAAGACAATTCATCACCACCCTGTGTAACATCTGGAGGCTACTTAGGTTGATATAACATAAAATAATTTAAAGTTATTTCATATTGTGAATTCATATTTAAACAAATTTTTCAATCCAAATTACAAATATTGGTTTCTGAAAAATATAAAGTGTAAAATTAGAATGATAGATATACCATATATTGTTCTAATATTATTAGTTTTTATTTGGAAACAAGTCCGAGTTGGTACTCACTCACTACCAGTAATCTGCCCAAAAGTATTTCTGACTCAAGACTCATTTCCCATTCCTGATAGCAACAATACTCTCGTAAGTTATTTAAAGAACAGATAAGAATAGAATTCAATTTATTCAATTTATAATCATCCTATATTCTTACTACCCTTCTCAATATTTTGCCAATTTACAAACTTCTATTGATTCTAACCTAAATTAAATCAGTCTTTTTCTGCCTTAACTTCACACTTAACTTAAAACTCATAAGTTAATATTATATGTATTTTAATGTGCTATCTATATATGTGACATATATTATTTTAATATGTTCTTAACTCTTTTGATATTATGATGGAAATATAGTGAAGTTCCCAAATTGTCAATCCATTATAATTTGTTACTTAATCCGGTGTTTTATATCTTATATACTATTTGATCTTTGGACTTTATACTGAACTCTAATTTTCAAAATCTTTTCCACATTGAATTCTATTATTATATTTTCAGCAAGGTATTTAAAAAATAAATATTTGTCTAAGTTATCATTTAAAAAAAAATTGAATCCATCTTGTGTTTATTAGTATTAAAAAGGTGAATATTAGTACAAAATGTAATAACATTTTTATATTATTTCCAATAAAATTATGAATCTAAGTCACAGAGTCTACTCCCGGTTGAACAAAGGTGTGCTGGTAGACCCTCTTACAAAGGTTATATATAATAAGAGTCAATACACAATACTGCCAATTTTTAATCTGGGTTACCCATGAAACAATTTGACAACTTGAAAGTAGCTCCCAGACTCAATGAGTTTAGTGACCAAAGCATTAGACAGGGTTCCTACAGACAAATGAAACATAAATTTAACGACTTTTTAAGGACTAAGGGTGGTATGCTAGAATGTATAGTGAATGTTTAGTGGGCCGATAGTGTGGTACTGAGCACACTATTGCTTCACCTTTTAACCTATGATGAGGCAAGAAAACCTACGCTAGTGTCTACAAAGCATTCCCTTGGTCAAATTCTTGCATACCGCCCTAAAACTGGTAGTTCTTGTACTGCCAAAAGCTAAACACGTCAATAAAAAAAATAAACCATACAAAATTTTAAATAGATGGAAAGTAACAACTTTTCACTTAATTTAATGAACAGATAGGACTATAAAAATAGTAATCTAACTTTACTGTCGCTTACTTCATTCTCCTTGGTTTATTGGTTAGTGCAGTCATTCTAGATTCAATGTGTATTGTAGTATGGCTAGTACAGGAATTTAAGTGCTAAGGTGGATGAGAAATGAACTAATAACTATTGGAAGGCATTTTAGTTTAAAACTGTAATTATAAGTACTTGAATGTTAATAAGAAGTCAGAAATCATTAAAAAAATTATTACAAATGACGGTCTTAAAGCACTTATAAAAAAATGGCAATTGCACACGAATTGATATTTTTAAATATAGGAAATTAAATAAAACAAAATTGTATTTCTTCGACAGTAGTGCTAATACATTTGTCAGAGAAGTTAACACTGTTTCCCATTGCCCCCAATAAGATCCCATCCCTTGGGCGCGACTATCTCTGAAATAATGATGCGATAAATAAAACAAAAGCAGGAAGAGCAGCTGAAAGTAAAGTAAGGAGCAGACAAAAGCTAATGTTTGATCAAAGAGGATGCGCTAGATAGTTCACACCCCAGTACATCTTAAATCATGGTCTTTACAGCCATTCTTCACAACCATTTAAAAAATAAATATTGAAACCGGAAAATTCCAGGACTTTTCAAAGCCCAGAGCAATTTAAGGACTTTTCCAGGCCTTGAACGAACATATTAATTTCCAGGTTTTCAAGGACCGTATGAACCCTGATTAGACCATGCAGCCAATGAAGCAAGTAGGTGAGCTAATTGAAATTAGGTTTGGAATAGGAGTAGGCTTACATAGTTAATTAATTTATTTTACATATTTAAAATGCAAACGTAATAAAACAAAGTAAACAACATTTAAGGTACGGTATTAAAATAATTGAAAATTATATGCTCAAGTGAGTTACCCAAATTAAAATTTAAATAAATTATCTTACCTCTATTTTCTCCAGTTTTTGTGAGCAGAGGGCTTGTTGATTCATTTTCCTTCACTGCTTGTTTGCACACATTAATGCTAAAAATAAAGATATTAACAAATTAAATAATGCATAGCACTTATAGTATAAGTTTATATTCCAGATGAGAGATAGCCCACTTTGTGGAGTGTTTTCTCACTTTGCTGTTTAGGCTACAAACTTTGAAAATTTTATTTAGCTTTGAGTGCCAACATACAATAACACATTCCTAATAGACAAGAATATTGAGAAATGAGTATCATCCCAGTTGGATAAACCATCTAAGCTAAATTTAAAATGTATAATACCCGCCTCGGTGGCGTAGTTGGCTAACGCGCTAGTCGTGTTGAGCTCGACTGCTGAGGACGGGGAGATCGAAGTTCGAATCTCGAGCGGGTGAACTGAGGGTAGTTTTTCCTAAATGGTTTTCCACTCTCTCTCTCCACGCAAATGCGGGTTCACTTCCTCTAATTCATCCTTACCCATTCCTAATCCATTAGTGTGATTAGTACTTAAAGCGTATAACCCGAACGGGTAGTAAGACGCGGTGCAAAATAATAATAATAAAATGTATAATACAATAAAAAAGCGTATTTTTAGAAATGCCCCAATCAACTAGTTTAGTAAAAGAATTTATTGCATATGCATGTGGTCGAAATCTGTTTATCTGCATCACCCAAGTGGTATACCAGTTTGGAATCAAGTCAAAGCATTGTAAAAGACAAATGTCATTAATGGAAGGGAAAGGATATAAGTCCCGCTTTAAAATATTTGAGCCTTTAACAGCCATGTTGGACCACTTGCTATTGTTACCTATCAACCAAGAGTTTGTAGTTATTAATTTAGTAGACCCAATAGCCTCATTTTTGTTCTTATAAAACATTTGGTAAGGTAAATATAAACATTCTACTTTGATAAGTGAAATCGTAAATAAGAGTTATAATAATTTCATTGGTTTGTTATAATACAATATGTTCTCTTTTATTAAATGACTATTATGCGCCTGCCCATTTGACTTCTTGAACAAATAGCAGTAAAAGCTAAGCTTCCATCTTATGATCTTTGACACTACTGCCTTCTGTAGGTACTTCAGGTTAAACTAAGCCAGGGTCACTAGAGTTGTTGAAATGATTGCTGAATTCTTCGCTATAAACCTTGTTTACCTATACCAGTCGGCGAGAAGCATGCAGGAAAGGAAGGTGGATGTGAATGCCAGCACGCAGATTTGCTTCACAGTGAAAATGTAGTGGTTTTTCTTATTTCTATATTCGATTTGATTATTTTCGGTAATTTAAGATCTCTCTTTGTCATTTTCAAGTGATTTGAGCTTTGTATTTTTAATTAATCGTTAGATAGCTGCAATATTGTTTTCAGGATGATGACAACGCATTTTAATCATACAAAATTGGGAGTTTCCGCCTGACCAAAAGTGTACTAAGCAAAATCATAGATGTGTGAGAGTCCACATAAACACTTGACAAAAGGTGTGTGTGTTCTGACAAATCAGGTTAGTAGTTAGTGCCAATACATGTCTAGGATAGAAAGGTTTCATCAATAGCTCAAGATCCCTCCAGATTGAATTGTGAGGGTATTGCCCCTTGCAGAGAACGAGATGTGAAATATATATATAAAGTGTGTAAAGTGTATTTATGATAAAAAATATAATACATATAACTTCACTTCTGGGTCATTCCATGCTAAATCAACAAATTTTAATTAAAAAATTTGCCACACCATTTTTGATTTTGATGAAATTTGGTAGAAGATTTGCACCAATCTTTTAGACTTTAAAACAATTTTTGTTATATTAAAAAAAACTCCTTGAGATATAGGCTATATTTTACATCACAAACAGGCAGAAAGTGTAATTTTAGGGTTATGTTATAAAATCTGCATTAAGTTTATTTGAACTAGCAGGGATGACAGCTAGGGCTCATTTGAAATATTAAAGAATGAACTTTTTTTTAGTTTAGATGAAATTAGATTTGAGTTAAAGCTAAGCATAGTTTTTTAGGCCTAAATTTTCATTTTTTAAATGGATTTATTATGAATTTGGGCTTTAAAAATACAATGAAGGATTTATAGTAACAGGCCAATATTTTTTCCTGATAAACTTATGTATGAGTAGTATGTGCAGAAAAAAAATTGAACTGTTACTGATAATCCTTCAACCTAAAATAAATTGATAGAATTTGGAAAATTTTCAAAAAATTGTCTAAAAGGTTAATTAACTATCAATAAAATAGTTTCTTCTAGATACATCACCCGAGAGGATTTTTAATTTTGGGCTTATGGTTATAGGCCATGAATAGTATGCTACCCCAAGTTTCCAGTAGGTACATTAGAGCATAAATAGGATGGGTTTCACTGATAGCTTTTTATACCCTCCCCCACCTCCTTTCCCCCTCCTCACCCTTTTTATTTATTTTGCACCGCGTCTTACTAGCTGTTCGGGTTTGCTTAAGTACTAATTACTCTAATTGGTTAAGAACTGGGAAGGTTTAATTTAGACGAAGTGAACCCACATTTGCGTGGAGAGAAATTGGGAAACATCCCTAGATCACCCACCCGAAATTCAAACCTTAATTTCCCTGGCGGTTTAAGCTCAACATGAAACTAGTATGTTGGCTAAATACACCACCAGGTCTCACCCTTATTCCTCGACTGTCAAGTTCATAATAGTCTACTCACAAATTGTGACCCCAAAATATTCGAAGCTAGCCTACTCAGCTCTATCAACCTAGGGGCCCCGATGAGAAGAGCTCTCATATTGCGAGAGAAGCTAGCCAAGGACAGACTGTAGGTAAATTTAAATTAAGTTGGAGAATCGGGATATAATATTTTAGGGGCCGGCATTAAACTTCTTTAGTTGGTGAATATAGGTTAAGAGGAGTTGCAACCTTTTCACCTTAAGTAGGCTAATAATATTATTAGTTGTATTATTATTATTATTATTAAGTTATTATTTATTTATACATTTAAAACATGTTATGTCACATTAAAGCATTGCACATTAAGTTAAAGGCAGTGTTATAACATTTTACCATATTGCTTTCCAGTGATCTAGTATGGAAATTTTAATAAACATGTTAAATTAAGTTATGTTAGAATAAAGACTACGGGTGACACTGGTTGAGGTATGAATCCAATTAAATGTGGTACATTTTCTCTAAATTATACCTTCCTTATCCCTGTGCCCTTATTGTAAATATGCAGATAGCTTGGATGGGCATTAAGACATGGATCAAAAAACAATGAAGAGAGTGTAGAGTATTAATCTGAAGACTACTGGATATAAGACTGGATGAAACAAGTGCAATACAACACACTGTAATGATATCGATTTTCCTGTCTTTATTAATATTTGAGATCATATTTTAGAGTAAATATTTTCATATTTCTTCTTTTCAGTTAATTTAAATTAAACTCATCTTTTCTAAACTACATACATGTTTCTTTTTTTTTCTTTCGTTTAGCTGCACGTGTCAAAGTATGGTTTATTTCCGGGTTGTATTACGCAGTAATTAATAGCAGGTGCAGAGTAAAGCCGCGTCCGTTTTTTAGTTTTCGTGCTCGTAGAAAATAACCCCATTGATCGATGGAAAGAAATCAAGTAGTGATCTGAGTTCAAGAGTAAGAAACTACAGGGTTCACAGTCCTCAGCTCAGCAAGACTCCCACGCTTGGATGTCTAATGGAGTAGACGTGTTTCGGACGAGCATATCAAAATGTATATTATGTACAATGTTTACACATTTGACAAAACTGGCTCAATTGTAAATTTAAATTCATGTGAAAATAAACTAACTACACTCTGAAGAATATGGAGAAGTTTTTAGCATCTATAAACTAGCATCCACTCACACAGCTTTAGATTTTGTGGAGTGTTAGAACACTTGGTGTGAGCACATCATTAAATGAATATAGGAAAGTAGCTCTGTTAACTTGCAGCAAAGTGCCGAAACAAATCACTTCACACCTGTGAGGAAAAACCCTTTAATGTGGTTGTTGGATGACTAGTGTGCCATGAAGGGTATGTCAGTGTTAAACCCCAGGACTATCTATTTAAATTAATACATGTGAACTGTAGTTAAATCTGTACCAAATGATAAATTCAATTTACAGTCAACTCTGGTTATAATGAACCTCTACGGACTCAAATAATTTGTTTACTACGTTCCACACTATCCATGCATTCAAAGAACCAAATTGAGTAGAAAAGTTTAATTTTATGAGTTTCATAATATAGTCTACCCTATTAAAGAAAAGGATTAGTGAAAACTATTACTAAATGGCCACAGACTGACATTCACTGTCCTGTAACCCTTGTCATATTATTACAACTCAGACGATTGTTTTCCTTTACTTGCCGTAGACAAAGGTATTAAAACTTAAGCCATGTCAATGCGTGCAGTTACTGTTTAAGCTCAACCCCCCCCCCCCCCCCCNCCCATTTTGTACTTTCAGTCAAGCTTTGTGCTGCCTAAACATGAACTCTGGTAGAGAATCAGTGTTTTCAAATTTAAACAACCAAAAAGTTATGTTTTTATAGAATTATGTTAGAATGATATTTCTTATTGAAAGTTTCATTTTTACTGTTTACTTAAAGCAGAGTTGACTGTATTATCCAATAATCTAAAGGTTTTGAGATCAGAGCTGTGATTAGCTTTCATAATATGTATTTACATTTTTTAACCCTTTAAATAGTTTAAATTGTGTTTCATGAACCTAACACTTGTAGGTAGTACTACTCTTATCTAGGCAGCTACCTCATTTGAGTAAATGTGCACATCATTTCACAAGTCATTCTAGACTACATGAAACAATGAGGTACCAGTAATGGAAATTAATAACTTCTAGTTAAAATGTTCAATTTTTGTGTGTAATGATTATCAAATGCTAAAGCCTGCTATACACGACACAACTTATTGTACAAAAACTTAAGGCCTACGCGAAATAGTTGCATGAATATGGCGTTGTGTGAATAGCAAAACTTGCAGAATATCCGCTTTGTACAACTTATTGTATACAAATTCAAGGAATAGAATATGTCCTATGTTGGCCATTCTTATTGCGCACTGATTTATAATTGTTAACAATAGACAGCCCTATCTGCTAGACATGACCTAACTGAATTTATGATAGTATTTTTATTAGGCATCAAATTCTTAGTAAAAACATTTACAATTTAAAGTTATATTTGAGTTTTAATAAAAATAAATAATAAACTCATAAATTTATCACAGATTTAAAAATATTTGGGATTATTCCACCAAAAGCAAAGAAACTATGGTATTGCTCACAATAATGTATGCAATCGCATATACATGTGAACAGTCTCGAGGTAAAGCTTGTGTGCAATCGATGTGACCAAATTACTGTAAAAGTGTATCATATGTACTAGATTTTATCACAACTTGAGAATGTGTGGAATGCCAGGCCTCCACTGTGGTTTGGATCCACATTAAACTGTAGGTCCTCCATTTTATCTCACAATCACCCTAAACATTACACATTAGCTTATAACCTGAATGGGTAGGAAGATGCGGTGATAACAGCAACGACGGCAATAATAATAAGTTTTAGACCAAACTTTGTAATATCAATATAATTTTAATCTGACTAACACAATATTTTAACTATCCACACTTTTTACTTTCTCTTGATCCCTCAGAGAAAGCTAAGTAACCTATAACAATTGTAAAAAAAAATTGAACTAGAGATTTTGATAAATTTCAACGTTTTATGACCCTCTAAAAAGGAAAAAAAATTGTTTTCACAATGCTGGATGTTTGTTTTTGTACCTCGGCATAGAGCCTGAACCATTTTACCAATCGGGCTTACACTTTTTATCCAAGCTTTCATAGAGTTTCCCCCAAGGTTTTTGGAATTAGATATCTAACCTTAAGATTAAGGGTGGTATAGTAAAGAATGAGACAGAGAAAAAATCCAATTTCTCAAAATATGCTCAAACGATTTTGAGAAAATTAGCTACATCCAGCTATTGTTTTGCAACAAAATTGTGGTTCTAATTTTCCCATAAAAAATAACTTTAAGGGTACTTTACACATAGGTGTAGATACAGGGAGGGCCAGGTAGGCTCTCCTGCTCCCCTAGCCGCTAAAGTTGCTTCAAATATTGTTTTCAAATAATATAATAAATAATTATTTGGTGGGAGAAGGCCATATTGAATTATCTAAATAACTTCTATAGGTATTTAATATTTGAAGAAGAAAAAAATCCTATTGAGGATCACTCTAAATACATTATAAAGGCATCAAGTTTTTGAAAAAAATTCTGGGAGGGAACCACACTAAATACAGTAGCCCCATGACTTTTTTGGTGCTGACTGACAGCTCACAGCTGACAGCTAAAAGCTTTGAAAAGTTACCAGACCAAATTATGTATTCCTACGCCGAACCATATGATCTGCAAAAACATGTGTTTAGCAGCTGTCACTTCTGAAAGTCAAAATTTAGGTATATGCCTAAATGTTGACTGTTAGTTCTCAGCTGTGAGCTGTCAGTCAGCACCAAAGAAGCCGTGGGGCTACTGTAGCTTTTAGAACACTTTTATCCAAGTGTTTTGTGCCAGGTAACCAAACATGTAAGTTACTAGGAACCAATGAGTCCTCTTATGCTCTGCCATCCGAAAAAGTTCCTGCACAACATTTTGTAAAACATGCAGATGTCCTATAGAATACCAGCAGCAAAAATTGTATGAATTGTTCTAAGTAGGCCTACATGGCATCTTATGGGTACATTTATGCTAACACGCCCTTGTCTGCCGTTTGTTGTCTACACATGAGTGCTGCCAACCCTTGCATAGTAGACAAGATTAATTAGTCCAGTTGCATGGAGGTTTACAAGTGGGTTTATTGTGTCATTTGAATAAACAATATTTTTTTCAAATTTCTATTTAAAAAAGGGGGATAATTTGGTTACTGAAAGTTTTATAGATGAGGTCAAGAAAAATAAAGCAATTTGGGATGCATAACCAGAGGAGTCCAAAACCAGAAGTATAAAGAAAAATCAATGGATAGAAAGAAGTAGGTATGTTTCAATGTGTTTTACCACTCAAAAATAGTTTTTAAAAAATGTGTCTATTAAATTTTTGAGGTTACAAAATGCCCCATCTTCAAGTCTTGAAAAGTTTCTTTAACATCATTTCAACGTAATGTAACGATACGCAAAAGAGATTATGCACAGATCCATCTCATACTCTCCAACACAAAGGCATTGGCGGCACTGACACAATTTATCATCCCCCACTAGGTACTATTTTTTTATGGCCAGCAAATGGTGCAGGCATAAACTTAACCTACAAAATGCAATGGCTTTTAATAGTGTGTCACACAAAACAAAACATGTGCATAAAAGCAGCATAAAATATGTTTTATATTTTTTTTAAATCAGGTGATAATGAGAAATTTATATTTAAAAAAAATCCGGACAATCACCACTCTATTTGGATTTTTTTCACAATATTTGTTTTGTTATAATATAGGTTTAGGTTAGGAGGGTTATCCAGCACACCTAACTTGGTGATATTGGAGTATAAATTGTTTAGATAGAACACTAAAAAAACACACAAAACACATTCTTGTGGACAGTCAGCCTTGCAGTTCAACAAGAGCATCAGTCTACTCTCTTGACCTGATGAAGCTGTCTGTAACAGTGAAAGCTTGTCCTTTAAAATGTGTTTTTTGTGTGTTTATTTAGTGTTCTATATAAACACTTTCTACTCTAGTATCACCAAGGTAGGTGTGCTGGCTATCCCTCCAAATTTTTTTTAAAAATATTTATCATTTATCATTATTATTATCACCGCGTCTCGCTACCCGTTTGGGTTGTACGCACTTACGCTAATGTGTAATGGTAGGGTGATTGTGATATTAAATGGAGGACTTACAGTTTAATATGGGAGCCGAACCATGGTGGAGGCCTGGCATTTCAAACATTCCCAAGTTGTGATTAATAAGCCCCTCCAGATTTGAACCAATATTTTAGCCTAGTGCTCTATTCCAAATAACCTTTTGTTATAATATGAAATTTGTTATGTTGTGTGTATGAGTGCTATAAAACATTAAATTTATTTTTATTTACTTCAAAAAAAAAATCTCACCCTCTGGTCATACCATTCCCATATTATGGCATTCCGCCCTCTTAGCATACCATCCCTAAACATTAAATTTAATTATTGTAATTGAATAATGAGTTTTTTGAATGAATCTCGGCAAATGTTTTTTATCCTATAAATAATTATTACCGTATGAAGAAAGGTTGAGTATTTGGGTTTATAAAATAAATATATATGAGTCAATTGTAACAAAACCAGGGGTTCAACTACAAGTAGATAACCATCAATAAATAATCATTAGGTATGATATAAAAGGGAAGACAATTTATTTATGTATTCCTAACATTATTTAACCACATTTTAGGCTCAACTGTTCCTATTAATAGTGCACACACGCAACATGTGAAAAATTATTGGTAAGTTTGAACATTTTCAACATAGTTTAAGCCCATTCGAGACAAGCAAATATTCTAATAGCTCAAGAAGTGTTATTTATATAGTGATGAGGTTAAATGTATTTACATTACCAATATTTTAAATCAATAATAACTATCTTAGTATAACAAAAATATTACTTACAATTCGCTTTTTCCTTGTCTATCCCAAGATTTCCAGATTTCCGAGCCTAAATTCTCAACAGCCATGTTGGACAAATGACAAATATTTATGTTAAGTCAAAGTTGAATACTCAAATAATTATCTGAATGTACCGACATAAAATCTAGTTCAGTTTGGTATAACTTTTTAAAGTATATATAATTTGTGGAATTCTTATTGAGTTATTTATAATATTTGAATTAAATGTAACAATATGAAAATACATTTGAAGAATAATATTATAGTTGTTTTGTCTAAAAACAAGAACCAACACAGATAGGAACTAACATTAAAGCAGTGTGTTTTTAACGTCATCAAATACAGCTCTACATACTTTAAAAACTATAAGCTGAACATTTATTACTATTATCCTTGTGCTGGCACATGAAAATATACAGGAAATGAGAATACAAAATAAAATTTAAGGAAAGTAGAGAGAGAAACAGTATGGATTTAGGGAATAAAGTTCTACAATAAACTATCCCTGCAACATGACAGCTGTTGGAAAAAGGTTTTTAATTTTATTTGGGAAAGGCTTGGTAATGATATTTATGGATGTGGAAAAGGAATTTGATAGCGTGAATAGAAACTGTTTGGAAAGCAATGGAGGAGGCTCAAGAGCAAATAAAGGTTGTAATGAGCCATAAGAGTGAAACGAATGTAATAGGATAATAAGAGTTGTGTTAAGTCAGAAAGTGGGAGGATGGAATGGTTCTAAACAAAAATTGAGTGAAGTAGTGGCGAGCCATCTCAGCGTTACTATTTATAATGGCAGTGGAAATGGTCATGAATAAAGTGACAGTAAAGCTCTAGGCGAAAAAATTAAAGCTATGATGTTTATTTACTGATGACTTGATGATATGGGGTAAGTAAGAGGAAGAACAGAGGTAGGTACAGGAATGAAATGAGGAAGGGAAAGAGTGTGAAATCAAATTTCGCATGGTGAAGTGTGAAGTGATGGTAATGGTAAAGAAGAGGATAATTAGGTGTTTTGTCTTACAACAAGTCCATTTTTTTAGTCAGTGAACTTAGACCACTAATGCGCCCTGTCCTCTGCCTCCTCCTTCAGCTCCCAGAATTTTCTTCTTATATTCATGTCATCAAATATTTGATCCATTTTTCTTTCTAGGCACCTCTTTCCCTTAACCTTTCCTTTTTTGATGGCGTGCAGAAGACACTCCCTCCTATGGATGTGTCAAATCCAGTTTGCTTTGTCTTAAAGAATAATATCAAAAATAGTTTTCTTCTCGCCCACTCTATTTAGAACTTCTTGATTTGATCTATGCATCTATTCTTCTAAAGTCCTCTCCAACACCACATTTCAAAGGTCTCCAAGTGTTTCTTTTCCACTTCCTAAGACTAAGAGTTCAAGTTTCTGCTCCAGACAGTGCAATGCTCAAAATGCAGCATTTGATCAGTTTCTTACTTAGTTCCAAACTCAACCTATTAGTCAATAGTAACCTATTCTTGTTGAAAGCTTCCTTGGCCATTGTGGTCCTCGACCTAATTTTTTTTAGTGCGGTAGGCATTATTTATCAGCAGACCTCCCAGGTACTTAAACTGATCTTTTTTCCACCTCCTGGTTCTCAATTTTTAAGAATAGGATAAAGGCTTAGTAAAGCTATAAAGTGGATCTAAGAAATGTACAGAACGTAAAATATCTTGGAAACGTGGTAGTTGTCTTGCGTTCAAACAATCATTTAGATTATAGGCTTGTAGAAAATGTTAATAAATTAACAATATTTCAAAGTCGGCTCATACACATATTGCATATTGTTTCCAATAATCATATTATGTTGAAAGTTCGATAACTTGAAAGAAACAAGTTACCTAAACATTTTATTACATTTTTGTGTAGAAATCTTATATTCAAACGATCATATCGATTATAGGATTATACGAATTACGATATATACTGTGCCCTTGATTTTGGTAAGGATCCCTATCTGGAATGCTTTATTTCGTACCATAATCCTACTTTATAGTAGTATTTTGGTAAGAAAAAATTCCATCTAGAACAGAATTATAAATTCCCTTCTGGATGCCCTTTTATCTTACCTCAATACTATTGTAGGATTATGGTACTCTTAAAGCCTTCCGAACCAAACTTCCTTCATGTGGGATATTAAAGTAGTATAGTTGGTAGCATTGTTTTAACGAGTAAAAAGTATCATGATTTGTGAGTTGGGAATGATGCAGTATGGGAAAGGGACAATATAATGTTGACTTTTGATTGTGGGATTGGATAGCACAAACAGTGTGAATGGCGAACGTTAAAATGTTGCTAGTGCTTTACAATGGTGACGAGGATGGGGCCTACTGTCGAATCTTGTAGCACCGAAACCCGGAATAGCAGTATTCAAGTTTGCAAACTAACCAGTAGCGGTCGGTACATGTAAGCATTGAAAGCACTGCTTGCCTACTTTCAGTGAAATAATTATTAATCTATTGTAAGAATTTTAATTCTGTCAATTTATATTTTATTTAGCTATAATTTATTCTTAGGTGAATATTTATTTTGTTTCATACTACTTTTAATTAATTCTAGTTAATTGCATTTTGTCGAAGGAAGCAACAATAATGGCCGCACTATGCTTGGAGAAAAGAAATGGACTCCAGCAATGGGGGAAGGGGAGAGAGAAAAGAAGAAGCGAGGTTTTGTTTTTGTTTGAGAGTTTTGGTTTTTTCTGGGCATTGTTGAAAAAGTATAGAGAAGGGAAAAAAAACTACAAGACGGGGGTTAGTGAAAGCAAAAGGAAAAAGAAAGATTTTTTTAAAGAAAGTTTAGTAGGAATACCTTTACAACCCTAGCATTATTAACCAAAGAATTGATGGTACGTAATATAGCAGCAGACCACGACTAATACATGTGAGTTATTCAGATACAATAACTGTCTCCAAAATAGAAGCTACCACCAGACTACATAATAATCTGTTTGTAAGAAAGATTTACTCAAGAACGTAATTTTACTTTTTTGGCTAGTATAATGACTTCAATAAATGCAATAACTTTATTCAATATTTATTATTCTTATTAACCACTGACTAACCTCATTGAGTAAATTGACTGTAATGTATATAGATTTAAGGAGTTCAAATTGTTTAGTAAGTAAGTTTTAGTCTAATAAGTCAGATTAATCAATAAGGGTACATTTTTGTCCAACATGACCCAGAGGTTCTAAGAGAAAGTCCCTGCTCAAATTGTCTGCAATATTATTGTTATAATATATATTTTTTTAACCCCAAGACATTAAATGGTTCTTGTTGTAAATTGTCAAAGCTTGATTGTGAACCCAAATATTATAAACATTGAGTTGAATTTTAATATAAAAATTTACAGTGGCTTAAATAGAGTGGCTTTCAATTGAAATTAAATATATTAAAATAACTTAAGTATTTTTAAAATTCCAAACATAAAATATTTTGGTAGCCTCTTTATTTAAGCTTTTTTATTTTTCAATTGTTTCTGTGGGGTTGTTATCTCCACGAAGCCCATGATAGCAGTTTAACTTACTAAAAACATTCTTAACATTGCTTCTATGACCTTCAAATGGCACGAGGGTTGAAAAGGAGGGACAGAGGCTAAGGTGCATGTGCGTCTTAAATTAATGTCCCCTATACAATCAGTAGAGGTAGTATAAAAACAAAGTTGAACTGCCTCTTGCTACCGTGGAATCAAAGAATTACTGTAAATAACCATCTAGGGCTCATTGTCAATGTTGGAACATGCACAGTGTCAATTATACTTTAGTTGTGTTTACTGGCGTATCTCGTACGTGTCATGATTTGTTTTGTTAAGGTGTTAGGTTTTTGTCTTTTGTTTTATTTATTATATTATTTTAGTTTAATCTAAATTTATATTTTCAATATGTATGTGGGTAACGAGGAATGTATAACTAGTAAATTATTAGTGAATTTGCTTTTAAAAGTAAGATTGTTAAAACTGGTAGACGAACACCTGACCTTCCGCAACTTACTTTCAGTATTTTTTTTATAGTAAGTCTTAATCCATAGATTTAAGTTAATATGTTTTTATGAATTTATTATTTGTTTACTCTAATCCAAAAATGGTTATCTTAAAATTAATTCATGATTTATAGTTTATTTTGACTTAAATTACGCCCCCAAGAATGTTAAAAATTCAAGGCTGCTTGCCCAGCTCCTGAGCCCACCAACCGCCACTGAAACTTACTAAGTGTATCCCGCAATTGAATACCTGAAACATCAATTCCAAGGAAGGAGTCAACATTTGCATCCAAAATGTCGGAAAATGGAGAAACCACCACCATTGGCGTCTTGAAGGAGTTTACTTTAAAACAGTATTGGTTTCTTTACAAACCTAGGATGGAGAGTTTCTTGAACGCTAATCGCATCAAGAGTGAAGCCAGAAGACAAAGCCTTTTTCTCAGTGCATTTGATAAAGAAGTCTTTACATTAATGAATAACTTAAGTGTACCTAAAAAGCTCAAGGAGTTGAAATACGATGCACTCGTTGAATTGTTTGATAAGTACTTTTTGCCTGCAGGGCTCATCTTTGCTGCTATATTTAAGTTTTTCAACGCTAGTAAAGAGCCTGAAGAAAACGTAAATGAGTAACTGGCAAGAATACGAGAATTGGCGGTGAATTGTGAATTTGACACCCATCTAGATTTTGCTCTAATAAATAAATTTGATTTAGAAATGGGCCACGGTCCCGTTCACTATAGGCTTTTTGAGAAAAACGCCTCTAAGTTGATGATTGACAAAGGAGTGGAGCTAAGAAAGAGTTTTCACTTCAATATCGATTAACAGATATTAAGACAAAAAAAGAACCCAGATTTTCTTATGTCTACAAGGGATAACCAAAGCAGACAGATTAGCCAACTAAAACACCTGCCTGGTTCCTGTAAAGGAGCTCGTTGTGATGTTTACGCAGGTTATAACCATGCATAAAAAAAACTGTAAGTATCGAAGTTACACATACAATATTTGCTCACAGATTGGACATTTAGAAGGGTATGGAGAGAAAAGGTTAAATCGTATAGTACAAATAAGAAGCAGTTTTATTTTAAAGGAAAAATTCAAGAAAATACACATTTTTATCTGAATATAATTTCAAAAATGATAGTGAAAGCTTGTACAAGATTAATGAGGCGGAAGAATAAATCCCAAGCTATCATGTTGCTTAGAAGATTAACAAAGAAAGCATTACATTTTAATTTGAAACCGGGTGCTTGAGCACAATAGTACGATAAAAACTGTTGAATGAAAAGTTCCCAAATTTAGTGCTAACACCAACTTCAAAAACCTTTATTTCGTATTTCAAGGAAAGATCGATCCCGTTAGATACCATCACTGTTAAGGTCGAATTTAATAGGATAATTTTTTCAAACCTTCAATTTTTTGTGGTGGAGTTGGAGGGCTCACCTTTGGTGGAAAAGACCTTCTTTGGTTAATTGGGATTTTGCATTATAGACACCAACTGTAACAAGATTGTGCAACCGGTGTTCTTCTTAGAAGGTAACACACAGCATATCCTTAAAGGAATTTACCGGCAATTTTCAGAGGTTTTCACAGACCACCTTGGTAAGTTTAACGAAGGAAAATTGTCGTCTCTGCAGAAGGATTTAAAGCCCAAATTTATTAAGACACTTCCAATCCCACTTGCTTTTTAAGAGGGTGGGTTGTTGCCAAAATTGACAGACTTCTGAAAGAAGGAATCCTAGAACCTGTGGACTATATAGCCAATTTGGATTGCCTATAGTTCCGGTGATGAAAAAAAAGGGGGGGGGGATTCGAATCTGTGGATACTATAATTTGACGTTGAATCCATTTTTAAGAATATATCAGCACCCTCTTCCTCAGATTGATGATCTGTTTCACAAAGTCCAGTGCAGAAAGGTGTTTGTGAAGCTCGATTTGTCCAATTTTTATCAACGGTTTGAGTTAGAGGAGACATCTCAATTGCTCACGACAATAATCACGCCAAAAGGCCTGTTAAAACATACCCGTTTGCCCTTCGAGGTAGCATGTGCTTCTGTCAATTCCCAAAAAATAATGGACACTTTATTTGGTAGTCTGGAAGGTACTACTACGCTAGTTAATGACATTCTAATAGGGGCTGAAGACCTAGCACCAGCCAAATGTCAACTCACCAAGGTTTTGGAGATACTCGGAGATTGTGGATTGACCTTGTCCCAAAATAAATGTGATATATGTAAATCTTCAGTGGAATATCTTGGCTTCAGGATTGACGCAGATCGCTTGCATTCAACTGATGACAAGGTTTGTGCAATTTTAGAAGCCCCCAAGCTGAATAACGTGAATGAGCTGCAGTCATACTTAGGATTTATAAATTATTTGTCCAAATTTTTGCCCCCTCTAACCACAATTCTGGGTCCCCCATATAACTTATTGCGTAAAGGCGTGCTGTGGGAGTGGGGTGAGCGTTACAAACAGGCATTCTGCTAAATCAAAGGGGTAGTTCAAGCTAACCGATCGCTTTCTCATTTTAACCCACGGTATACAGTTTGTCTATCGGTCGATGGTTCAGACCTAGGACTTGGTGCAGTGGTTTCAAAAAGATATCTTAATGGTGAAGAGAAGCCGCTGGCGTTTGCAAACCACTCTATATACAAAGTGGAATAATCTTACTGCCAGTCACACAAGGAAGGAGCGGTGTTCATTTTCGTTACTCCACACTTATTTATTCGGAAAGAAGTGGACGTTTATGAATGTTAATACGCCTTTGTTAGCTATCTTTGGTCCAAAGCATGGTATTTCAGCGTGTGCAGCAAACAGATGGCAACGATTGGCTCTTATATGGTCGAATTACAGTTATGATGCTGAATGAATAAAATCTTCACTGAACGTTGCTGATTGGCTGTCCAGAGCACCACTGCCTGAGTGACGTAATGTTCAAGAATATGTAGAAGAGACAATTAACTATGTTTTGAACAACAACAATAATTTGACACGTGACTATATACAATTATTAACAGCCACAAAGAAAGACCAGTTCATTATGAAAACCATAAATTATTTAAAGTATGGTTGGCCACAATCTGTTGAGGCTAATTTACAACCCCACTTCCAGCGTTAGAATGTACTCCATGTTGAAAGAGATGTATTGCGTTGGGTATATAGGATTGTTGTAACCTTTATCCTTAAGAGCCACCGTACTACAAGCACTACATGCAATTCATCTCAGCATCGTCAAGGCCAAGTATCTAGCACGCTCATACATTTGGTGGCTGAAACTGAATGAGGAGCTTGCTGAACTAGTGACGTTATGTCCATCCTGTAACGCAACTAAGAACAGCCCATCAAAGACTGAATTGATACTGTGGGAGAGCCTGCACATTGATGACTTAGGACATTTTTTTCGGTAAATATTACCCGGTAATCATAGAGGCTCAGTCTAAGTGGTCGGAAATTTTCTCAACATTGTCCATGTGTGCAGCCACAACCATCCAGTTTTTTCTCGATTTGGCCTATAAGTATATCTTGTCTCGGACAACTATTTATCCTTTGAAAGTGAGGAGTTCCAATCGTTCCTAAGGAAAAATGGAGTCCAATGGAAGCATGGAACCCCATTTTGGCCCAAAACTAACTTCACCGCAGATAATACGTTAAAGATCATGAAGCGCGATCTCCAGACGGCCCTGGAAGAAGTTCCTCCATCCCAACTTGACGCGTTCTCACAAAAGTTCCTACTCGATTATAGAAATGCTCCCCACGCAACCACCGGGATTTCACCAAATCAAGCTTTGATGGGAAGGCAGTTGAAGAATCATNCCCCTCCCCCCACACATCAATCAGAGGGCAGCAAGTTCAAGATAAACAGAGGGAGGCCCATGGGGAGTTAGTTCCAACACTAGTCGTTAATTTGTGGGCGACCAAGTCTGGGTAAATAATTATAGGAGAAACGAGTCTAAGTGGGTCAATGCAAAGATTAAGCAAATACTCAGACTACGGCGTATTCGGGTTTGTGTTCCACACCTGGATATGACCTGGATTAGACATTAATATCAATCAAGAAAGACATCCAGAGGTATTGATGAAGAAAAAGGCAGGCACCACTTACCGCTCAATGCCCAAATAATGGTGAGCCCGTTCCTAAGGACCCACCAAGTGACCTGGCTCTGGAGCAAGAACCTCAAATCTCTGCAGCTGTGGACCTAACCAATGAGGAAACGCTTTGTACGAGTCCTCTTGGAAGTGCTTATTTCAACTCCACCTGCTTCGCGCCCACGATGGGAAATAAAGCTAGTGAAGAGACTTATTGAAGCGTTGTGAAATTAGTGGGACGAATATGTGTGATATTACAGGGGTGTAGTTGGTAGCATTGTTTTGAGGAGTAAAAAATATTATGATCAGTGAGTTGTGAATGACAGAGTATGGGAAAGGGACGATATAGTGGTGACCTTTGACAGTGAACGTTAAAATGTTGTGAGTATTATTGTATTAATTCGCTTACATTAACTTATTTCAAGAACATTTTTTTACCACTTTCTAACTTTGTGGTGATCTTAAAACTTTTTTTGTACAGATTTATTTCATTTAACTAATCACACTTTGCGTATCGAATATATTAAATCAAAATTAGCGAACGATGTCAAGATGTTATATTGCCTTGTATGTGTGTAAGAGAAAAAGAGATACCCGAAGGGTTTTTGTCTCTTAAACAATTAAATATAGCCAACGCAACGCATAGAATTTTCTTCCACAGATTATGTCCATCCACTGATATCCAGTAATATTATAGATATGATTTTAGCACACCATGCATAGATAAGGGATAATATTCTGTAATCTCTGAGGGATAAGTCATGCCTGTAGGTGCCAACACTTTAGCTATGCATGTCTGTTTTATTCTTTACCTTAAACTCTGCTCTATGACAATTATTCATACCGTTTATGCGAATTCTATTATAATAAATTAAATATAATTATTTGATAATGTATTTTAAATAAGTGGAGAGTACAACATATTATTGATAAAATTGAAGTTTAAAAAAGGAAAAATGCAAAACAAATTTGAAAAAAAGGCATTAAAACGTCAGAAAAAATTCCAAAATATATTATTTAGAGAATGTGGAATTAACCATTCAAAATTTATAACGAAGGTTAGAATATTTCTAATTTAACTTAATATCATAGTCTGTCATGTAACTATACTATTTATTGTCCGATTTATTAACCTGCCTATTTTAAATTATAATCTTAATGGTATTTAAATTTTTGCAATTTTGGGTTTGTCATGATAAATCTTTACCAGGTGTGTAAGAAGTTTAAACTCCCCACTAAGACAGGACCTACATTTTAAAATAAATAAAATCTTAACAACTATTACTTTTTAAACATAAACTTAAAAAGGAATATAGGTTAACACTTTTTTCAGTCTGGCACCTGATGTACCTGACTACAGAATCTGACGTGTAAGAACTCTTATAAGCCCTTTTGTATAGGCCCTACGCTTGACATATCTCACTACATATTTATTGTTGTAATGTCAAATTAATATATAATAACGCTTAAAACAGAAAATACTACACATCTTTTGCGCTGCCCCCCTTGGTCACAGAGCTACAGGCCAGAGGGGGGGGGGAGGGTGTCGGAGGGGGCCGGGTACCCCAGGTTAACAAAGAGCAAGGTCCAACTTAGGAGCTTCTACTATTCCGAAATCAAACTGTCAAAGGGTCTCGCGGGAAAAATTCCTGAAAAAGACCTTTTTTGACATAAAACTTTGGTTCTTGATTAGTGAATATTGGTGAGTGCTGTTGTTTCATGTAAGGTTAGGCCCACCTGTAATATAAAATCTGGTTAAGTGATAGGCTCCCCACTTCCTTAAACACTTAATGCTGTTGAAATATATATTTATATATTATATTTCAGACTTTTATCACTCAATATCAATAAACTCTTTAAGATTTACAAGTGTCTGAACATTAACAGTAAGCTAACATACGGCATATCAGGGACAAGGAGGGGGATGGAAGTGTGTTAAGGCTTGTTTCCCGCCAATTTAATTTAATTCCATGTGTCCTTATTTATCAGATTCCCTTTAAATTTGTTTCTATATATTATGTGTATATAGGCTTACAAGATATAGCTAAGTTATTTTTTTCAGATCTTTTGATGGATAATTTAAATGGCACTAGGGTGTCATTTGAATAACATAGGCTTCCTGATTTTAGTGTTATTATGATTCAGGTTGTAACTAATTAAAATGTTCATGGCTTCTTTATTTATTAACCAATTTTGTTCATTTTGGTGTCAAATTAAAGCTTATGTTTATAGTATTTTAAAACACTATTTAAACATTTTTAGATAAATATGATCTATAAGTAGGCCCACCACAGTATTGTTTTTTCCCCCTCATAGTTTATGTTAGATTAATTATGGCTTCTAAATCACAGATATAAAACTTTTCATATTGTACTGTATCGTGTGATGGTAGAGGCAGAAGTGGGAAGAGCAGTGTTACTGTGATAACGAGAGTGAAAAGTATGTATGAGGATAACAGGAGGTTTGTTAAGACGTAGAGATTCCAAATAAAAAATGTAGTGAAGTGGGTGGGTGACCTTTCACCACTATTATTTTTAGTGGTAATGGAAATGGTCATGATAAAAGTGGCAGGAGAACTTGAGGAGGAAAAATAAAATACGTGATATTTGCTGATTACTTGCTGGTATGGAGGAAGAAGGAAGAGGAAGTACAGGAGCAACTACAAGAATGGAATGAGGAAGTGAAAGAGTGAATAGTGAAATTTAGCTTGGGAAAGTGTGAAGTGATGGTAATGACATGGAAGAGGGTAAAGCCTAATAAAGCTATAAGGTAAAGAAAGTTGGATAGAGTAGAGCTGAGAAAAGTACACAACGTAAAATATCTTGGAACTGTGATTGAGGAGAAAAGTGGAAGTAGAGAGGATTTGATGAAAAGTGAACAGCCGGGAGATTGTTCTATAGGTGCGTAAGAGACCTGATATGGAGAAGAGAAGTCCCTTTGAAGTGCAAAGAAGTTTCATACAGGGCATAATTTGTACCACATATGCAGCAGAAATATGAACAGTGAATATAAAAGAAACTTGTAAAATGGAGGCCATGGGTCATCAGGGTTCGATCTCAGAGGGTTTTACTCTATCTTGAATTTATCACAAATTAACATTTGAAACTCATTTTAAAGAATATAAATAATTTTGATATTTTACTATAATATTAGTGATATTTATATCTATTAGTAGTGATAGCTCTAGATCACATGACTGGACATATAAATAAATATATGAAAGTATCTGTCAGATATGTCTGTTCCTAATAAATTGGGGTATAACTGTGGTCTTATCAAAGGTAGCCTAGTTCTCTTATTCAGTCATTTTAAGCTGAATTAAGGACTGTTTTACCAAAACTAGCTTTGTCTAGAAATATTGAAATTGAGATTTATTTAGTTTCTTATAGCCTAATATTTTATTTAGCCAGTTTCTTGTTAAACTAAATATAGAATAATTTAATTGGGTCTTTTCTAACTAAAATTTCATTTTGGTTAAGATTTGCCAAACTATCTTCCTTAAGTATTTAACAAAACTCCCTTGTTTCAAATTTATTATATTTTTAGTGTGGACAGGAAAAGGGTGACAATAATAAGTATGAACAAAATTACTAAACATTGAATTCCAACGAGCAATATTATCTGATATATTAGTTTATCAAAATATTCATTACACTCCTCCCCCCTCCCCCTCCCAAAATAATGTGTTTAAAATGAAGATATTATAATGTGTACCATATGTCAAAAAACCATTTAACTTATGTTAACTAAGCCAGATGTAGCTTATTATTTTTGTGTATTCTATTTTCTTAATCCAAACTCATACATCTATTATTATCATTATTATTATTATTATTTATTCTGTCTTATGACAGGTTCTTTCTTTTTGTCTGTGAACTAAGATTGCCAATGCACCCTGTCCTCTGCCTCCTCCTTCAGCTCCAAGAATTTTCTTCTTTCATTCAAGTCATCCAATATTTGAATCCTCCTTCCTAAGCACCTCTTCCCCTCAAACTTTCCTTCTATGACATTATGCAGAAGACAGCTCTTCCTAAGGATGTGTTTGATCCAGTTTACTTTGCACCAAAGAATCACAGCCAAAATATTTCTCACTCTTCTTAGAACTTCATTTGTTACCCTGTCTGTCACCCTGATCATCTCTAGTCTTCTCCAGCACCACATTTCAAAGCTCTCCAAATATTTCTTTTCCAGTTTTCTAAGAGTCCCAAGTTTCTGCTCCCTACAGTGTGATGCTCCAAATGTAGTATTTAATCAGTTTCTTCCTCAGTTTCAAACTCAACTTGCTGGTCAGCAGTAATCTATTTTTGTTGAAAACTTCCTTGGGCATGGCGATCCTCGACCCAATTTCTTTAGTGGAGTAGGCATCTTTGTCAGCAGACTTAGCAGGTAATCAAACTGCTCATGTTTTTCAAATTCTGATTTCCAATTTTTATTTTCAGCGGCTCTTCATTTTTTGAAATTACCATCACTTTAGACATCTCATTGTTGATCTCCATACCATACATTTCCCTATTTCCACCAGCCAGTCCATAATTTGTTTCAACTCATCTTTATATTTGGTCAAGAATCCTAGATCATCTGCTTATTTTATTGTATTGTTGACACATCCTCCTATCCTGAAATTGTCACATCCCGCTGGTAGGGCTTCCCTGACCAGTCACTCTCCATACAAGTTGAACAGATTGGGTGACAAACAGCACCCCTGTCTCATTCCTTTTCCTATCTCTACTTTGTTGGTCTCTAGCATTCCGCCTCACCTTTACTCGCAGACCCAGTACAGGCTTTCAATCAGCATTTCTATCCCACCAGTTGATGCCGATCTTTTTGAATATTCTCACCAGTTTCCTCCATTTCATTCTATTGAATGCCTTTTTCTAATCTAAACTAATGTTTACTTCTAGCACACTCTTTGAAATTATTCTCAGATTAAAATGACTGTGAATAAGAGTACTAGGCTACCTTTGATATGGCCACAGTTAAACAGCAATTTTCTTACGAATGGACATATTAAAATAAAACAATTTAATTTCAAGGCAAGTTAGAGAAAGTTGTCTCTTTTCATTACATATTGAATTTTTTATTGTATTTATATAAAGTAATGTGTACTGTACACTACACTGTACTTACTAATCTCCATTCTTCTTGTTGCGACTATCATTGATGTTGATGATGATAGTGATATGATAGTACAAGCCCATAAGGCCCATGTGCTGCTGATAGTATGGCCAGTTCTCATTTGAAACTTATAAACTTTTTTCTCTTTAATTAAAAGTAAATAAAATTGGGCAGTGATAAATCATGGATAACTGAAACTGTGGATACTGAACCAGCAGATATAGGGGCCCTACTGTATTATAAATATTATATGGTCAATGGTCATTACACTCAAATATTAAAATGGATTTTTTTTTTTTAATACTTGATCTTCTGTGAAAATTTATAATTTACAAACGGTTTTAAATCGACAAGTGACACATTTCATTACCTTAGCTTATGACAACAACAAATAATATTATAATAACTGAATTACAAATCAAGTATCTTAACACTGCTATCACAGTGTCTTGAATGATTATATTACCACTTTTAGCACTTGATGGTTGGCAACGCAGGCTTAGCAACACGGTTAGAAGAGGATCACTTGTTGAAAGCTTGCCTCGTTTATGGACCGGTCGACCAGATTGTGATGCTTCCTGGTAAAACATATTGTTTTGTAACATTTCATGATGAAATTGCAGCAAATTGTGCATATGAAGCTATGCACAGTAAGATAAATCCAATGTCAAATGACCCAAAAACACTTTACTTGGTGTATACTGAACGTGGTAAGTTTTTACACTTTACTAATTTTATAAAATATTTTGTTTTATCAAGCCAAGCAAAGACCTGTTTTGTGCACTGTATCTGATTACCCATCCAGGCTGTAGGCCTACACATATTATTTACACAAATGGAATAGGGATGAGGAAGGTGTAATCTAAAGGAAATTTGTCCAAAATTATGTGAAGGAAGAGTATAATAATTTAAAACTACCTTCAATACATCTGGCCAGGACTCAAACCTTGTTGTGCCTCACTGTTCGGTCGACCCTTGTATCTTTCCTCCGCACTTGCACAAACTGTGCCAACCACCCTCTCTACTGCCTGGACTGCTCCACAGTTCATGTTCTCTGAGCCGTCCATGTCGAGTTCCCCAATATACTTGGCACCCATGAGAACTCTTCTTTCTATTGGCTCGCTTGGCTGCCACTATCTATCGCGTTTTCATGCGCCAATAAGAAACTCCCTTTTTCTCCCATTGGACAAGACCAGGCAGCAGCAGAGGGTATTTAACACGGTGGTTCCTTGGTCAGATGTCAGTCGAAGAGTGGCTACCCAACCTGGCTGCGCCACCTGTATGAAAGAGCTTTTAAATTGTCAAAATCATAAAGAGCAATAGTGTAAACTATCCTCTCGCATCTTTACCTCCCGCTGTGACTCACACTGCTGGGACAATCACCCTACCTCCCCACCGCAACTAACGTTGCCGGGACCGACACCCTCCCGCCCCACCTTGGGACTTAATGTTCCACCATGACTTTTTTGCCTGCCTGGACTTCATGTTCCACCGCGACTCACGTTGCCAGGACATCCTTCTGTTCCACCATGACTCACTTTGCCTGCCACCACGACTCACGTTGCCAGGATATCCTTCTGTTCCACCGCGACTAACGTTGCCGGGACATGCTCACCGACCTTTTTCCTATCCCTAACCACAAGTGTCTGAACACAACGTCACTGTCGTCGCGACATCAATCAGTTACTCCCGAAGCCGCAAGCGAGGGATAACAACCTCAAGTTCCTCATCACTAGCAAACAAGACTAGACAAGGTTTCTGCTTTAGCCTGCTATCCACCAATACAGATGGCAAAGTTGTTTAATCCAATTAGTGTTACAAAGTGTGTTCACCCTAAAATGAAGAAACATAGTTTTTATTTTAAGATAAGCACATTGTACACTCAACTTACTCTGAAAGCTAGCGGTTATACTTGGGCAAATTATACTATGAACCTACCTTATAAGTTATATCATAGTGGAACCAAAGCAACCTTTCAGTGTAAACCGAGTTTGGCCTCTATCAACAATATTTTAATTTATTTGGTAAAGAAAATTAAAACTGTCCTGATAAAGAGTTTCTCTTATGTTGTCTAAAATCTTAGCATTTTTGAATAAACTTTTCACTCAGACATTTGATTAAATCATAATTATATTCATTCAGTTAAGTGAAAAATGACAACTTAGACATTGTAAACCTTAATGAACAGGCTGTACTTGGGTGGTTTCCCATTCTCCTTTCATACAAATGTTGGTTCATTTCTATTCAAATATACTGCCTTCATCCCTACCTCACAATTGTAATTAGATTGGGGGTAGCCTGGATGGGTTATAATACATGATGTGAAAAAATGAAATATTGTGCCATATTTCTGAGACAATTTTTTTCATCCCCACTTCTTACTACCCATTCGGGCTGTGTACTAATTAGGGACCTACACTAATGTATTAAGGATTAGGAAGATTTGAGTTATAGGAAGTGCACTTGTATTTGTATGGAGGGAAAGTAGAAAACCATATAGAAAAAAAAACCATTCTCAGTGCACCCAACTGGGATCGAATCCTGATCTCTCCATCTTCAGCAGTTTAGTCTAACACAAGAAGAGTAGCGTGTTAAATCACACAGCCACAAAAGAGGTTCAAACACAAATTAAAAAATTATAGACCTTATAAAAAAAGGCGATAAGAGTGAATGTAAGAACTATGGGGAAATTAGTAGGTTGAGAATTCCGGGCAAAGTTTTTGGGAGAGTTTTAATTAAGAGGATGCGTGAAAAAACTGCGGACAATATTAGGGGTGTGCATCGGGGCTTCATACCCGATAGAGGATTATTATTATTAGCACCATAGCTTACTATCCGTTCGGGCTATATGCACTTACGCTAATGTGTAATGGTAGGGTGATTGTGAGATGAAATTGAGGACCTACAGTTTAACGTGGGATCTAAACCATGGTGGAGGCCTGGTATTCCCCACATTCACAAGATGTCTTGTCAGAGGTGAAGGAAGGGTTTGGCATTCAGGTAAATCTGTGCCGGGACCAAGGATTAAACCCCGAACTCTCAGCACAGAAGTCTGACACCTTACCCCTAGACTGCCAGGTCACCTTCAATGTATGATGGAAATAAAATGTGCATGAGGGTGGTTGAAGCTTTTAGGGAATGGTCTGACAATGAACAGGATGTTAGACAAGGTTGTGTTACTTCTCTATGGTTGTTTAATGTATTCATGTATTATGAGGGAGGCTTGTGAGGACAATGCAAATGTGATGCCGCATTAATGGTTGAGAATGAAAATGACTTGCAGAACGGATTAAATAATTTGAATGCGGTGACAGGCAGAATGGATCTTTGTATACATGTCACCAAAACTAAGGTGATAGTTTTTGAAAAGGAAAGATCTGGAAATGATTTTTAGCTTAGTATAAGTAGAAATCTGTTAAAACAAGTGAATGTTTTTATGTATCTGGGCAAAATAGTCTGTAAAAATGGATGAATAGACATGGAGAAATTGACAGACGGTGGACTGCATCTCGGAGAGTAGTTGGATATATGTGGACTATAGCAAAGAATGAAGTAGTGTCGAAATATACAACAATAGCATTATATAAAAGTGTGATAGCACCAACATTGTTTTATGAATGTGAAGCGTGGGTTTGTGAGGTGGAACACTAGAGCAATGTGAATGCGTGCTGAAGGAGTGCAGATTGAAAGGGAATTCAATAGGTCATTATGAAAAAAAGCCTGTTATATTGGTTTAGGCATATTGAAAGGATGAGTGTGGATCGAATGACAAAGCAAATATATGTAGGTAGAGTGTGTAGATAAAAAGGAAGGTGTAGAATTTGTAGGATGTAACTAAATGTTATATATAAATGTGTGAAAAAGAGAAACATTAAGAGTTTTAACAATAAAAAGAGCATACCTAACTCTGTGTATGGATGTTGTTGAAGCGAAGGGAGTATGCAGGGATAGGGAAATATGGAGAAAGTTATTGAGGATGGGTTAAGCATTGGAGTTATTGTGTGATTAAGATATAACCCTTAAGGGAACAGTGTGATTAGGTAGTATGTATTTTCTTGTAAAACAGTTCATGTCTGATTCAAGCACTATAAACTCGAGCCAAGTTTTGATGCTATTATCATTCCTTGTTTGTCACTGGCATTTGTCTAATAGTGTCATTTAATGTGTTTAAAACTAGCAAACTGAAATAAAAGTACCATATTTTTAGTTTGATTTTTCTTGGTTTTCATAGGGGATACTTTTCTGTTATTATTTTGGATTTTTTTAGCAGTTTGATGACTTATTAAACAGTTCCTTAAATTTAAATGGTTATTATCTGATGTAAAATCAAAAGTTTAGAAAATGTAAATTTTTCATGAAGTCTATTATTAAGTTTCATACTCTCTCAGAATATTCACATTGAACCCATTGTTGGTTTACATTTCAGTTCCGGTGTTAAAAAGTGCTATTACTTATAACTGGAGGCCACCGGGCTTAATCCTGCTTGAAGATTTTGTGACAGAACAAGAAGAGGAATCATTGTTAAACTGTGTTGATTGGAGTCATACAGAACATATATTAGGTAAACTCGCTAATGTGTACACACTTTATTAGCCAAGGATTTTTTAAGATGATTTTTATGTTTTAGCTGAACTTAAAAAAATATTTTAAAACATTTATTGCATTATTCATGAGATTAAATATATGGCTTGAAATTGCAATGCAATTAAAGGAAACATACAAAACATGTAAACCTGTAGTTTAAGAAAAGGGTATTGCTGATTAACATTTACCCTGCTGATATTATAACAACATTACTATGTTAGCATAGCTGCAATACAGGCTCATTTGAAAAAGGTGTCTAGGATTCCATAATTTATTTATTTTATTTATTTGAAGTACGGTATTTAACATACACTTTATGAACTGACTGATTATATCAGCACACTAGAATTTCTATGAGTGAGAGCGAAAGGGCTTACAAATTTTGCCGAGAAAGGTATTTTCACATACCTTACATGCCATAGTCGACATGAGACCGACGGCTTTACTTCCCCTCCGAAAGAAGAACTCGTACTATGGATTTTTATCACTTAAGAAAAATCCATTGACCTCTGATGGTTTTAAATCCACAAACATAGGGTCTTGAGGTGAGAACTTTAACCCAAGACTACCGAAGTTGATGATTCCTTGATTAAATTTCTTCAGAAATATTTGACTAGTTAATGTTATTTTTGCTGTGAACTGTGTGGCAACACTCCCAAGTTTTCTTCTGTTTAGTGACAACACTGGAATTGGGTGCACAGCATTGATTGCTCAACCACCATGCCATCAGTAAGATATTGAATGTGCAAAAGAAAGCACAATGTATGTTGTGGTATGCTGAATTCAACTAATTTGTAAGAGTAAAATATCATTTTCAACATAGGTTTAGACAAGAATCGCTATTACACCCCCCGCCGATCCTATAGGTAAGGCCCCTAAAACTACAGGATAGGGAGGATGTAACGTACATTTTATAAATGACAACAGATAACAGAGCAGTGTTTTAAATCAAGAATATTTTAATTTGCACAAACCAGAAAACAAACAAAGGAAAGTGTGGCCTTAATTCAAAAACTTCCAATAGCTACTACTGTAAAAGAAAACATTGCATCATACGCTGTACCTTCACAATAACAGGACTAAAGGTCTTTCATAAATTGTTACACAAAAATGGGTATTAATAAAAATAAGCTGACTGATACCCATGAATAAGTGTATCGGATTTACTGCACTAGAATACTGTGACATCTCGTGTCCTTTTAATTACTTCAATTCAAAGTTTACATTAGTCACAAGGATAATTCATGGATGTAATCCATGAAGTAGAGAATAAAACGCAAGAAGTTGCGCCGCCACATAACAGTTTACTTTAATCTAAAAATGTTACGTCAAATGGTTATAGAGCTGTAAGGTAATAACTAACAAAGACCTTCTAGATATTTCCATATTATCTATATATGTTCTCTAACACCCCGAACAGTTATATGAAATGTAACTTCTCCATTACGCTGCTTCGTGTTACGACTATTTACAATTAAGAGAAAACAGGTCTATCTCACAAGACGCTAATACAAGGTCAGTGCTACATATTAAATTAACATTATACCGAACAAAATATCTCCATTGCGTTGACTCAACGATTTGACTATTTACATAATAAGTTTGACCTACATGACCCAAAACAAAGTTTGCTATATAAAACAAAAATATATATTGTCAGACGCGATTTCTCCATGCGTTGACTCAAACATCTAATAATTTACTCCATTGGTCCCTCATCCGTGACCCCAATAAATAGTCTGTTCTAAAAACACAAATAAATTTATATCAAACGTAATGTTTTCTCCGATCCCTCCTCCATGACCTTGATACATCGTCTGCTTTATCCCAAAAGTTATTTCATAATGCTCTATATAATACAATTTACATTCACCTATATATTGAGTCTAGAAAACAAGAAAAAGAGGGGGGTGGGGGGGGGTTCACATACTAGTCAATCATGCAGTAACAAATCATTTCGTCATCATGGTGTAGTTTCACAAGTCTTCCTGGTCGCTGATTGGATGTCTATCGTCACAATGCAGTTGTTTATGATAATTCATAGTCTATCTCTCTGACCGACGTAGGAAACATCCGATGTCCGGCGAGGGTTTCCTTATCCCTCCGCCAGGGGGCAATACAGGGCTTGTTGATTTGGTGCCTGGACTCTTAGAAAACATCGCCCAGTGTTGATATTATTCTCGGGACGGGTAGATCGTAAAATACGGACTTCTCAAGTCGTTGTCGCCCCACGCTTCTACATTGGTGGTTTTGACATGGTAGTAATGTAGTGAGGCCAGCTTGAAGATCAGAAGGTACGTGAAGAACAATATTTTAAGTAGACAGTTGATAATGAATATTTAAGAACGCTAATTTGATGTATGATTGTTGGGGCTACATTGGGCTACAATAGTGAAGTTTACTATTGTAGGATATGTCGAGGTTTTTTTGGGAGCGGGTAGTATGCTTTAAGCGACTGAACGTGTAATATCAGGTTGGGTGGGGTAATAATTGTACAATACAAAGATTGTATTGTTACATCGCCTGCAGACAAGACTATCATTATTTGATTTGATTAATTTAAAGAAACAGGAAATGTAGATATAAAGAAATCCCCAGGCTGACCATCAACATCTGAGAAGATTGTGAAACACTTAAGACAATCTTGCATGCAAACTGCGAAGTCTGAAAAAGTCAATTGCTCGTCTAAGCTTGGAGCTTGTAATTCCAAATACCAGTTACTACCATTCAGAGTCTACTCCATAAGCATTTACGATTGCATGTATTCAAGATTCAACTTAAACATTAAATTAACCCCCAAGCTTGTCTTAAACGTTATGAATTTGCTCAATTTATGCTAAATAAAATTGACATTGATGAAAATTACTTAAAGCAGTTATTGCTCAGTGACAAATATACTTTTCATGTAAATAGCTCTGTTAATTGTCAGAATGGTAGATATTGGGGATCACAGCAACCGAACAAAATTTACAAGTATGTTCGTGACCGTTCCTAAGTGAACTTTCGGTGTGGTTCAATACATGATCATGTGGAAGGCCTTTTCATGTTTGCATACAAAAACTACAGGAAACGATTATTTAGACATGCTTATAAATTTTATTTTTCCTCTGATTGAAGATATACAAAGAGAAAATTAATCTTTGTAATCTTCTAGCAAGATGGTGTGCCATGCCTTCAATGAGAGGTTTACAAACAAATGGATTCTTAAGAAGTTCTGCTCTTTTGCCATTAGACTTTTTCATGTGAGGCTCTGTAAAACACATTGTTTACACAGAAAATGTTGAACCACCTTAAAGAGAGGATCATCATCACATTAGTGACTATTATGCCTGAAATTACCCAGCACGTCTGGACAGAAATTGAATTCCGCTTAGATATAGGCAGAGCTACAAGGGGTGCTTGCTCATATTGAAACATATTAAGGTTGAAAAAAAACTTGTAATGTATCTGCACATTTTAACAAATAAAACTCAAACCTTGTTTGATTATTTTCATATATTTTATTATGAAATCCTGGACACCTTTGTCAATGACCATCTACTGGATCACCAAAGTCATGAAAACATTACTAATTGTAAAAAAAGGTCATGAAAGTTCCTGTAAAGTCAGGGATTTTCAATATTTTAGTCATAAAGACACGAGAATATTTTTGTTTGAATTTTCTACACATTGTAACAATGTGAACATGTCAAATGTCGAGTCACCCACTACCCATGATGCCATGCGCTAGCCGCAAGTTGCCTGATTGTTTTTACCGTGAGACCAAGGACAAGGTTAACGTTCAGCATCTAATTCAAGTTTTATGTTGCGTGTGAGTGTTTTATGCCTATGTATGTATTACATAATGCTCGACTGGCTACCAAAGAAATTTTGTGGTCAAAACAAGGTCACCAAAAAGTTACAAATATTGGTTTCTCCAACTCAGCAGACATCTATGTATGCTTGTATCCATATTATCCTTATTTCATAAGATATAAACACAACAGTTATAGAATGATGTGTACTCAAAATCAAAACTATAACCTCTTCTTTCAAAAGAATCTGGTAAAGTTGGATCATCTTAAACTTTTAAGGACCATTGTTATGGATGGCTACCGAAAACCAATCACTGGTAAACATATAAATTAATATCAATGAGCACATCACAGTGAAAGTATCATTAACAGAAAAGGAATTTATTACCATTTTCAAAATATAATAACTTTTCCTGTTAGGAATTTATAGAAAAATTAACTAAATAAAGGCTAATATTATTTTAACTAAAATCAAAACAAAATAAATTTATGAAAATGTTAATTTTTGCTACTAAATTTGCTTAAATTGTTTACTTTAAAACAAGTTTAATTGTAATAAGTATTAAATTTTTTAATTAGTTCACAATACCATGTGAATAATTATACATATTGTGTGTACACAATTGAAATATCATATGAATTAAAGATGGGGCCTTCAAGACGTTGAATATTTCGCAACTCTTAAGGAGATTTAAGGATTCATAAAAAACAATATTATAAAGATATTTTTTTCAATTTTTTTTCTTCTAAGCATCACCCTTTATTACCCATTTGAGTTGAACGCTTTTTACAACTATTAAACTGTTTACTAGATCACTATGATGATAGGACAAATCTAACAGCCAGACCCAAGATAATCAATTTACCATCTAACTGAACTTTATATAATAAAGATTTATTGTGAACAAAATTAGACTCTTAAGGAAAATAAATCCTAAGAATCAAATAGCCAAAGCTATTATTTATGCTTTTTTAGTGAGGATTACTCCATCTAGATATCATATTCTGAAAATTGAAAAATGACACCTGGGTTCGATTCCTGTGTCCAGGTGTCATTTTTAAATTTTCAGAAAATAAATCCTACCATGGTGGGGAAGTTAACCCCTTAGAGCCCTTTCACACATGACAGTTTCAAGACGCAGCGTGGCGCCATACTCAGCTATACATCAAATACATTAGAGTAAATGGGACCTTTCACACAAGGGTCGACACAGACTCTTGTGTTCCTCAAGTGGCGTGCCACAGAGTTTCATTGTCTCTTCACTGCCACAGAATTGTGAACGAGCCACAGGAAACACATACAGTTGAATGACAGCTTTCGCTTGAGACACAATGTGTGGCAATTCACTTATGCTAAAATGGTAAATCTTTTGTGTGGATAACCTGATGTTCAGTACAAGCCCTTTGTACTCAAATTAATATTGAGTATTGACTTATTTATCACGAAATGCCATTGAAATTTTGAAATAATTAAAACATTCTTTCGGAACTTGTTCCATTTTCTGATAAATAAATAATTCAGGGCAAATGTAAATGTTTAAAGAACCCATTAAAAACTATGTAAAATGAATTTTAAAACATAAAAGATGAAAATTTAAAAGGGTCAACAATGAAACTATTTTGATTAATTTTTATTAAATCTATTTAAGACATACTTCAGCAATTTTATGCTTGTATTTACATATTTAAATATGTAAAAATAAGTATATTTGATAATTTGATAGATGGTTTCACTTTTTTGTTTGGTTTTTCATTATTTTGTGAGTTGGTATAGTATTTTATGATGATGGCTTTTAAAATGTTTGCTTTTTTTTAAACATTCATATCTTTTCCTGGCTAATGTTTGTAAGGGAATTAAATACGTTTAAAAAACTTGTTTACATATTATATTGTCTCAATACATTATCAAGTGTTCAAAAGTAGGGTTTATAAACATCTCCTTTAATCAATATGAAGCTATTAATTAATATATGAACCTCATATTTCAACTCTAATGTAGTAAGGACCACATCACTACAGCTTCTTCCATGCCCATCATAGCATAGAGGTAAACTAGTGGATTGCCTGTGGTTCCTCATGTGAAAGGGTGACGTTTGTGGGGCCACAATGTGTCTTGAAAGTGTCTCCCTAGACTTATGTGAGATTATTTTGAATATGTTGATAAATTAAAGATTTGAGAAAAGGTGGATTCAACCTGTGTACTTGTTGTAGCAAGATTTGTTCTTATTATTGTAAAAATAGTATATCAAAATACTTTTTTGAAGATTTTGATGTTCTAGGTCAATCCCTCAAGCTTCGTAAAGTAAAACATTTTGGTTATGAATTTCACTACGATATAAACAATGTGCATAAAGATTCTCCTTTGACGCAAAACATACCCGAGGAGTGTAGTATTTTACTTCCAAGACTTAAGGAAAGGAACTGCAATGTGATGAGCTTGCCCCCAGATCAACTGACAGTTAATCAATATCAACCAGGACAAGGTAAAAATTTCACATGATATGTATATTGGAATAATTAATTATTGCCTAAAAACAGAAGTAAGATTCACCATCTAGAATTATTAAAGAGGTGAATTTTAACTGCTGATTTGGTTTGTTACTAATTTCAATTATGTTCCAATTAAGCTTAAAATGTAATACAATGAAGGTCATATGAAGTTGAATTTGAGAGATAGATGAAGCAGAAGAATGTTTAAACATGACACACCCAAGGAGGGGATTATGTGTGGCCTCCTTGGTCACATGACCTCAATCATTAGATTTTTTCCCCATGGGACACTTAAACCTGTGTAGGGGCCTATGCAGATCCTCCCAAGGATATCGTCTCATAGTGAAATTACAAGCCACTGATGCTGACACGGTACGGCCTATTATATTTGATGTTTATGTTTATAGCCACATCTAAATATCATATTCTTTGAATTGAAAAATGATTCCTGGACATAGGTTTGATTCCCGTGTCCAGGTGTAATTTTTTAATTAAAAGAATATTTATAGGATAGCATAATATGATAGATTGTGTCACCTTTATAGAAAATCACGTCCATTTTGAACACTTATTAATTATTATTATAAGGAGAAAAAGAATAAATATTTTCCTTGCAAGTTGTGCCTTTCATTAATTTAACTTAAAGCAATTATGTGTGTCCTTACTTCAATTGAAAATGTCACCTATTTCAAAAACTAAACACAAGAAAAGATTAATTGTTTTGAAAATTTTCTCTAAATATCTTAATTTGAGAATATTTCCATTCAAAACAATTAGTCCAACTTGAATTTTTAATAATTGAACATACTAAGCAATTTTATATAATATTTTAACATTGTTGTTCTACAGGCATCCCATCTCATGTCGACACTCATAGTGCATTTGAGGATCCTATACTCTCCCTTTCCTTAGGGGCACCTGTTGTTATGGAATTCAAATATCAAGAAGGTCGAAATGTTCCTGTTTATTTACCACAGCGGTCTTTACTTGTCATGTCAGGGGAATCTAGGTAAAGTTTGCCTTTAAAAATATTGTTAATAAATGTCTGTGTGAGGTTTTTTTTAAAAATTATGTTAATAATCCACTTTGAACAAAATTCTTGTAGCACTTCTTCTCTCACTCTTACAATTCCTTTGGAAGATTTTGAAGCTTCTAGTTTAAAAAAATTTATAACAAATGATTGGTGATTGTTATTTATGACCATTGCCATTTATTTCTCCTTTTGTACATTTAGGTTATTATTGTTAAGTAAAATTGTAATGGGCATTTCTATTCACTACTAAAGCTTACTTGGAGGCTGATTGGATATTAAATTAATTAATATAAATACCTGCATGTGTCTTTGCATCACTCTCATGTTAAAATGGATTTCCAGTGATAGGGGAATTGGGCTTCGAATATCATTAAAAAAAAAATTGGTTTAACACACTTCCACCTTGCAAATGTGAGTACATTTCCTTTAAATTATACCACCTTCATCCTTATTCCATTAGCATAAGTACTTTAACAGTTGCTAAGGCGGGAACAAAATAAAACCGGTCATATCTAAAAACAATTAAAAAAAAGCTTTACTTTAGTTTGAATAAATTCTGTAGTTTAATATAAAATAAGTTTTTGTTACTAGAAACTTGAACATTTTTCTCATTTGTGTGGAGTGTTTATTCACTTAAAAGTAAAAAAATTGTTATTACATATTATAGTATAGCATTCTAATAACACCCAAGTTAAAAACAACTGATGTTGTGAGGGAACGACTTGCCAAGGAAACTTAGGAGGCCAGGGAGATCTAATGGCTCTCCCTGATAATTTTTTTGAACTTTCAATGAAACAAGATTATCTAGAGAAAATTTCCCTAATTTATTTCTTCCTATTTTGTTTAAATATTTTATTTTACCCTCTGGCTCCCACCCCATCCTTTTTACAAGTGTTTTGTCCAGATATATTGATTCTTTTGAGCAAAAGCCTACATATTTTTATTCATTGTCTTTATTTTGATACATTTTAGTAAAGTTAAGACTAGTTTTTTATTTCCATTTCTCTTAAATATTTACTAAAGTTGATGTTGCATTTCAGATATTTATGGAGTCATGGTATCTCTCCACGCAAGACAGACATTGTTCCAACCCCTTGCGGGACTTTAACAGTTCATAACCGTGGCATTAGAACATCCTTCACTTTTCGTCGTGTGAGACGAGGGGAATGTGATTGCAATTATTATGATCAGTGTGATTCCTACCAGAGAAATAAGACTCTCTCTGGAAGGAATTCGGAAAGCAACAAAATTGCTGCGGAGCTGGAAGCTCATCATGTTCTGCAGGTCAGTTAGTCTTTTTTTTATTATAGTAAAGACTTTAAGACCACTTTAGTTAACTTGATTTGTATTAATATATTATATATTTTTATCTGAAACACATTTAAACATTGATGTTAAAAAACGGATATCTCTAATGGGTGGTGCACTAAAAAATTGGTTAAAAAATGTCATATTTATTTTCTTTAGTAAACAAATAAAAAAAAATGATATTCAATTCTCTACAGGTTTATTGTACATTTTGTTCATTCAAAATAGTTATTAATTTTATAATACTAGGTAATAAGTAATAGTAGGGATTGAAAATTTGATTCTTCAATACCCTTTGGTTCTCAAGAGCAGGACTGCGCAAACCTTTTTATGTTGCAGATCAGATTAAAAATCAAAAACCTCTTGCAAGTCAAGTTATTTGTAGAATTATTTTTTATTATTATGAGCTGATTAAAAAATCAAATCAAAAAACCTAACAATTTTATGAGGAATTGAGAAAAATAATAATGTATTGAAATAAATTAAGAAAGTACACACAGGAGAAAAAGATGTGAACTTATTTTCCATCCAATGTTAAAAATATATTAATACAATTGGCCACGTGCATGTAAACATTTAAATTGTGTAAAATCTTGGATGTTTCACAATGTTTTGCTATGAGATAATCGATTTAGTCAATTTAAAATATTAACTCACAATATCATGTGCTTGGTTGTTGAATGGATTGAGGTATGAAATATTGATTAGAACTTATTGAAAAAAATAAAAATGGGTAAATGTGAATTTGATATAATGTTGTCACTGAGTCATTGATAACACATTTTAATTTTTTTAAATATAATTGTTTAATATATCAAGTTTGAAATATAATTTAATTTTACGAGTTCCTCTAAGACGCTGTGAAAACAAAATAAAAACATATGTAGGGTAAATAATAATTTTATTTCCCTAAAAGTACTTTAAATTTCATAACTATTTTGAAAGTGGATTTCAATAACATCAAATATAATATGATAAATTTGATAAAAATAACTTTTTGTCTTTGTTAATAAAATAAATATATCTAGATTGAAAAATATATCATGAGAAATGGATGCACAGGATGAGAAAAAGTGAAAGTGAAAAGTGTATAGTTAATTCACTAACCAGCTAAAAAATATATTTTTCCTTAGTCCGTGCGGGACTTAAGTGGCTGATTCTGAAGGATATTTATGCCCTAATTCCAAAAATGACATTAATTTTTCTCTGCCACCTCTACATCAAAAGATATATACTCAAACATTAAATTATAATGAAATAATAATTTTAGTACCATACAAAATCATTATGTAATCTTTATGATGAACTTTTTTCATGTTTTTTAGCACACTGTCTTACTACCTGTTCAGGTTATACACCTATGTACTAATTACACCAGTGGTTTTAGAGATTAGGAAGGCTTAATTTAGAGGGATTGCACCTGCATTCTTGTGGAGGGAGAGTGGAGAACAATTGAGGGAAAACCACGCTCAGTGCACCTGACCGGGATTGAACCCCGGTCTCCCCATCTTTGTCAGTCTAGTCCAACCCAAGATCAGCACGTTAGACCACGCAGCCACTGAAGCGTTTTTTTTCATGTTAAAATGCAACAGTTTTACCAATTGATATTAGGCTTTCAAGCTAATATGTACAGTTTACATTTTAATGTACTTAAAAAATGATTGCCACTTATATATATTTGTTTTTATAGGCCATATTAAGTTTTCTCTTACGAAACCAACAATAATCTCCCATCATGGAGGTATCCCATTTACTTTTATAATGCTTTTCCATTGTGGATGTGTCCTGATTAATAAAACTTTTCCCTTGCTCATACCTCAAAGCTCACAAATTATCAGGGGGGTGGGGAACTGTGAATTTCACTGTTATAGCTGTTTATAACATTCATGGTATTTTGCATTTCCTTATTCAACGTTTATAAACATTTTCGAATTCCATTCACCAGTGCTAAATAACTTTATAAACATACGATTCTTTAACTTTCTGTACTATTGACACTATCTATTGGCTTTACTTTTAGAACTATTACAAAGTATGTACTGTGTTCTTATATACATTTCTCATCAAACTTATGGATATTGATAGTCAATCATGCAACTGTTTACTATGTAATGTATTTTTGGTAATGTTTTCTTTGTGTTCTTTTATTCACATTAGTAGTTTAGGAGTTGTTTATTAATTCCTTCAGTTATTTTTATAAATATATTTTCATTAGTTACATAATTTAGGCTTAGGAGAACGTTTATAATTGTAAAAATAGGTGACGAGCAAAAATTTTCCTAATTCAGCACATACATTTATATAGGTACTTTCCTAATTTAGCAACGAAAGAGTTAATACCTATAAAATAACACAGTAATTTAGTAAAAATCCGTTTCGGTGGTGGCATGGTCTAACACACTACTTTAACAGTAGAATAGACTACCGATGATTGGAAGAATGAGGTTCGAATCTCGGTTGAGTGTAACATGTTTTTTTCCCAAAATGGTTTTCCACTTTCTCTACACAAATGTGGGTAAACTTCCTTTAAATATAACCTTCCTAATCTATAAAACCATAGGTGTAATTAGAACATAAGTATATAGCCTGAACAGGTAGTAGTATACGGCACTAAAAAATAATTAAGGAAAGTGTTATCAATGTTGACAGAAAAAAATAATATGTTTATATATATGTTTCAAAAAGGTTCTTTATACTAAAAACGAAAGTACACAGGATTGTTTTGTTCATTTACTGGAACTCAAAGTATTAACTTAGAAAACAAAATCTAGCATTTGGAATAAATATATTCAGTTAATCTACACAATAACTAATCAACATGAGTCAACACTACAAGTTAAGGTAGCTATACTAAAAGCATTTATACTTTACAGTATTTTTAACACACACAATTCTCCAAATAGGCTGTTCTCAAATTGCCATTGTTTATATTTTCGCAAATTGCAACCTCTTGGGGGCTGATAGCTGCTGCACCCTCCTCCCCTCCCTCAGTATCCTATCTCACCCTTTCATTCTTCTTTCTTTGCTGACTCATTTTCAACATGTTCTGGGAACTACCATTCGAATAGTTTCAAGTTGAAAGGTTTAATTGTTTCCTAATCTTAAAGACTTTCCCATGTCTAGGGGTCTCCCCAAATTCCCTTTGGCAATATTTTTTCATAGTCTACCCAGATTTTTATCTTACTAACGAACACAATCACAAATGGCTTTTAAAAATGTATTTTAACATTAGAATGGTGGCAATAAGCTAGCTATACAATCTTTACATTATTTATTTCTTGTTTTGTTTAAACCGAAAATAAGGCAGTATTAATTTTTTACTGTTGATTTTCAGGGGGAAAGGAGAGTTTAGGTTTGAACCCCCCTCAGTTATGGCCGTGGGGGTTAGGTAATTATATATAGTCCCAACCAAGGGTGTCTGAAAAAAATAACTATTTTATCCAAACCCAAGCAAGTTAATAGGAAATATGATGTATTCTATCTCTTTAAAAGCAACCTCTAATTGTCTTCCTATCAAAGTGATTACAATTTTTGGGTGTTGTCTATTTTTCTAGTAATACTTTCATTTTAAGCATCATGTTTTACTACCTGTTCGAGTTTAATGCCTATGTACTAATTACCCTAATATGTGTTAGGGATTTGGAAGATTGAATTTAGAGGAAGTGTATTATCATTTGTTTAGAGGGAAAGTGGAAAACCCATTTAGGTAAAACCACCCTCAGTACACCCGACCGGGACCAAACCACTATCTTCCCATCTTCAGCAGTGTAGTATATTCTATTGTGAAAATAGCACCTTAGATCATGTGGGCATCAAAGTGGGTCCTAGCAATACAGTATGTAAATGTTTGCAAGTCATATCATGCCATGCATTTTTAACATAATATTTTGTTTCTTTCTATATACTTTGCAATATAAAATGTGTTAATAACACTTTATAATATCCTACAAATGATTTGAATATTTTATTTGTGTTCTAAAGGTGTATGAAGAAATAGCAGATCATTTCAGTGATACTCGTCACAAACCATGGCCCAATGTTTTATCCTTTGTTCAGTCTTTGCCACCAGGGGCTCTTCTGGTGGATGTTGGATGTGGAAATGGAAAGTACTTTGGACACAACTCTGCCATTTATGAAGTAACTTGTTCTTCACTTTGTATTTTTACTTTTGAAGACCATATATTATATTTTAGTTTATACTTGATATGGTAAATTGTGTCCTTTCCTAGATAGGAATCTGAACCCTGGACATTTGGTTGCTCTACCAACTAATCTAGCTAGATTATTATCCATATTCAAGAAACAAGAGTTATATTAAGCTCTAGTGTCTTTGATAAGGACAAGTTCTTAGAATATTAGAATCCTTAAGGTTATTCAATATATATATATATATATATATAAACAGATTTGAAATTATACAAAGTTTTTCAAATTTTGAATTTAATTTTTTTATAACCATGTAATTTACTTGTGGTTTAGTCCAACATAATTATAGGACAACCAAACCCCAGACTATAATTGACTACGAAACTGAATGTGAATTTAAATAATAGCCAAAATGTTATCAATTAGCTAAAATTTGTATTCTTTTTGGAAACTAAATAATAAATGGAAACAAAATCAAAAGTGAAGTAAAAAAATATATAACAATTTGGGAAAGTTAACTCTTATGCTTATCATTCTTTCTAGATTCAGATTTGGGATTTATAGATAAAATGATGATTCAGATTGGAGAAAAAGAGTATTATATCCTTATCTACTCTTTGATCAGTAGTAATATACTGTGTAGCCCACATTTAGTTGATTTTTACTCATTATCTGAATGAACTAAGATACATAGTTTATATTCTTAATTATTGCCTATCTATCATCTTTTGAACAATATTAAACTCTTGTTAAAATATACATTACTGATAGATTGAATAAAAATTAATTTGAATGTGTTAGCTGATGGGATTTTTTGCCTTCTTTTATTTGCTACTAACATTTTCTAGAGGTCTATGGCAAGTTAAGAAAGAAGTGTGTTAAACGTTTTACTTCAAGATAAATATACAATATTTTAATCATATAATAGCAAAATCACTTAAATAAAATGTTAGAATTTATTAATTACCAAAGTTACAATTTCACACTTCTATCCTCCTCAATCTGTTTATTAAAATTATATAAGTTTTATTTTTCTTAGGTTGGCTGTGACAGTAGTTTTGGTTTGGCTCAAGTGTGTAGAGAACGAGGTTTCCAAGTTTTCAACTGTAATTGCTTAGCTTTGCCATTGAGAAGTGGCATAGCAGACAGTTGTATAAGTATAGCAGTAATTCACCATCTAGCAACCAAGGTAAGGTACCAGAGTAATGTAAACATATATTAATAAGTTTTAAACTTGAAGAAGTTAAAGAATATATTTATTTTATTTCAGGACCGTAGATCGAGAGCATTGAGAGAAATAGTTCGTACTCTGCGTTTTGGTGGCAAGGCTTTAATCTATGTTTGGGCCAAAGATCAGGAAAGACACAAAAATAAATCTGCCTATCTAAAACAGGAGAGAAAAAATCGCAGAGCAGAGGTTTTAGACAGGTTTCAAAACAATAATCAACCATCTTGTGCAAAAGAATTGTCATGTGTGATAAACAAAACAGATACTACTCTAGAAAATGCTGCATGTAGTAAAAGGACTAATATAGATCCAGACAATTCCTCAAATATTTATTCCGGTAATCCACCTAATGTGTTGTTTCCTTCCATTCCTATTCATACAAACAGAACTCAATTTCAACATCAGGATGTATTGGTTCCATGGAGATTAAAACCTGTCAAAGACTGTAAATCTGATGAAAAGGTACAAACTTTCTATAGGTTTTATCATGTTTTTGAAGAAGGTGAATTAGAACAATTATGTCATGATATTCCAGAATGTCAAGTTACAAAAAGTTATTATGACCAGGGAAATTGGTGTATTGTAGTGGAGAAAATTAAAATTGAGAATGTTAGATTGGATGATAGGCCTTGTTGATAATATTGTTTTATTATCAGACTTGGCCACAGAACTGGTTACAATTGGGTTGATTATTTATGTGCTCTTTTGAACTGTGTAGGCTAGAAGTCAGGTAGTTTTGACAGTTTTAAGCTGGGTAGCAGACAACATGGCCCTTTGTACCATGGGGGTTATGTTTGAAAGGTCAGTCTGTGATGACCCATACTTGTGTGCTTGGAAGTGAGAGAGATATATTGCCAGAGGGTAATTTCAAATTTCAAGGTCAACACTCTTGTGAGCAATAGACAAGAGAAAGTGTGAAAGAATGAGGAGGTAAATTTAAGGGGTGCCAATACAACACAGGAACATGACTAATGGTCAGATAATTTTTCATCTTATTATTTTTTATAAATTTTATGAATATTTTTATTTTAGACCTGCGTCTTACTACCTCTTCAGATTATACCCATATGCACTAACAATTAAAATTAAGTGTACCTGCATTTTGTGAAGTGGGAGTGGAAAACAATTTTGGAAAAACTACCTTCGTTACAGCCAACCGAGATTAGAACCATGATCTCCCCGTCATCGGCAGTCTAGTCCAACAGAAGAGTGACGCCTTGTAAAATGCGGCCACTAAAGCATGTTTTATAAATAGTGATGTCTATAATTGATGGTTCGAAAATATGTATTTTATCATTATCACTATTCTTTGGTTAAACTATATTATTTAAATGTAAATAATAATTGTTATCTACTTTTCATAGACAAAAATTAAAACAAATAAACCAACTCGTACTATCCTTTAAATAACTTTGTGTTAGTTTTGAAATAATTATTATAAATTACTGAGAATTTATGCCTAAAGTTGAGCATTTTAGATGTATAATTTCAAAGAGGTCTAAAGACTAACTTGTACTTGCCCTTCCTTTCCTTTTATCAAATAGTTGCCACAGCAAATTTAAGTTTATCATCATGATTATTTTATGTTTATTATTATTTTTCCTAAGAGACCGATGAATAAAAAATGATGTATACCATATTTAAAAATGTAGGTTTGTGTTTTTGTATACTACCTTTGTAAAATTTTTAAAGAATATAAACTAAATAATCGGCATCTGCAAGATTGGCCAAGCCCTCATTGTAATTTTACCTGCACCATTGCCTTTCTTACATAATCACTGATATAAAAACTTCTAAACAATCATTTTATTTCTAATAATGTTCATGTTTATTAGGTAAGGAGGAGTAATAATAATAATAATTGATAGGTCATATCTTCTTGTTTGTTATTTTCATTCTCTTCTCCTTTTTTTATATATAATACCTATAAAATAAAGAGATGGGAATAAAAATGATAAACACTAAGATATAATCTTACTATCAATAATAATTTTATTGATAAAATATTCACTAAACATGGTTGTTGAATACCAGTTATAGTGTTAATATGTAACACATTTGAAAATGTCACCACATTGTAGCCAATCGTAAATTGACGTAATTAAAAATATATAGTTTTTTTTAAAGATGCAAACAGTTTTTCTCCAGTCATTCCCCTTTCTAACACCACTAGGCATCAATCACTCTCTTGCTGTCTCCTAATAGTACAAAGGATAAGAGTTTAACTTGCAAGCATAAACAATTAATCACCACTACTAGGCTGCCTCATACTGGTAAACCTGCTATATTAGTGGAATCTTAAAAAGAGAAAGTTTTTTTTTTCAAAGTTTCAAAGCAAATATTTAACCAATCATTATATGAAAGTATTTAAATACCCCCACACCGCAATTTATCTTTACTATCACCATATCTGTTGATAACTAGAAAACCTAGTTGATGTATACCTTTATTTTCTTGCAAATTGGCATTTGGAGCATCTTTGCATCATTTAGAAGATACAGACTTAATTTTTGCAGTCAACATTGACAACATGTTACTTATGTTTACAATAAAGAGGTATAATGTCTAAATGATTTCATAACACTCAAAATTGATTAAAAAACCCACTAATAAGTGCATATTTAATGAAAGCCTACCTACAGAAAGAGAGAAAAATGTTAGAAGAATCTAATGCACGAAGTGACTTCTTACTTATTTTTTGTCCTAGTAAAAGAAGTCACACACATTTAAACACAAATAGTGGAATATTTTGGCATTGTTGCCTTCATCAAACAAATAAATGGTATGGCACATCTCACAGACTTTTTCTTTTATCTCAAAATAAATACATTTCTGTTGTATTCTAAACAATCCTGGAGGCTATCTCGCACATAATACAAACGTGACAAATTGCTATGGTTTTAGTATTATGCTCTGTAACGAAAACTCTTGGAATTCACTTTTCCGACTGCCACATTTGTCCACACCCACTGTCCTTCACACTGGCGCGTATATCCAGTGTAGCCAATCACTCCACAACACATTTCCTCACATTCCACCTAAGAGCACAACAATCAATTTTATTGTCAAAGACTTGTGTGTGTGTGTATATATATATATATATATATATACACACACACACACACACACATACACAAGCATTTGAAAATGAAATTGATTGTTATGCTCTTAGGTTCATTTTCAAAGGCTTGTATATGTGTAGTGTGTGTTGTAGTAGCATTAATTATAAAACTCTCTTGTATATATATATATATGTATATGCTTATAGAGTTCAGAAACTATGGATTTTATAAAACTATATTTCAAACAAAAGAGTTTTATAATTAATGCTACTACGACTTTAAAATGATAAATAATTTCGCCAAATAGTTACTTAGATGGGATAAAAATTGGAATTTTCTACTAATGTATAGTACCCTCAAAGTCTTTTTTCATGGAAAAATGAAAATTTCCATTTTGTTTGTAATTTCATAGATACAAAATTGATTCAAATTGTTAAAGTGACTTTTGAGATTATTTTTCTCTTTTCTATTCAGTAAACAGACAGCAACACAAAAACATTTTTTCGGTTTCAGGGGGTCCTCATGAAACATTGACATTTATCAAAATCTCAAGTATTGTTTTAGCAGTTTACTGACTGTATAAACTGTCTTTCCTCTTTGGGTTCGATAAATGCAACAATGCCAAAATATCACTCTGTGTTTAAATATAAATGTGATTACCACTAGAGAATACTGAAGAAAGGAAGATGTTACTTTAGACCATTAGATTCTTCGTTTGGAGACTCAAGGTAATATTCACACTAATGGACCATCTACCAGATTCACAGACAAATATTCAAAACTTTTGAAACCAAAGTATATTCCAGTCAATACATTTACAACACATACAAAGTATATTCCAGTCAATATATTTACAACACATACAAAGTATATTCCAGTCAATACATTTACAACACATACAAAATAGAATACAGTGCACTAAATGTGTAATTTGTTAGTTGCTAGTACTATCCTTTCATGTTGGTTTCCTTCTTGTTCACTTACATAATATTAATGCATAGTGTTTTCACATATCTCAAAGGTAATAGGAAATTATTAATTTTAAAATCAATTTATTTACTAATCATTTATATATTATAGAGCTTTGTATTAGGACTTGATGAATATAAAATAATGGAAATTTCTGGTGAGTTTTAATTTAAATAAAGTGCAAATCTTAACATTTAAGGTGAGGATGTAAGGGAACACGAGAAAAGACCAGTGTTTTTGCAATTTCATAACAAAACTTTTTTTTGGTCAAGATAAATCAAATATTGCTTCTATACAAACATAGAGCTTAATTTTCTTCACGTGGTAATATCAAAACTTCTGGAATATTTGTCAAGAGTTTATTATATCTCTATAAGGAAAACCTCTTCACTTTATGAGGTAATCGTATTATATTTGGAAGAAGGTAAGGTGGATAGAAACATATAAAAGGGACAAACATTGTATGGCTTTTACAATGAAAAGAAGAACACAGTTCAAACTTTACATTGCTGCCATTGGACAAAGAGGTAATTGTTAACTCTTAAAGAAAATCGATCGTCACAGCCCGATCCCCTGACCTAGATTTCATTCTATTAGAACTCATCAGGGAGGAGTGTATTGGAATTTCATGAAAAAATTTGTTCTTCATTTAAAAAGTTTGTTAGATAATGCCGCTATGCTAATTACAGATAGTCAACAACTGTTAATATCACTACGTGAAGATAATTAAACACTGTTTGTATATAAGCAATACTTGATTTATTTTGACAAAAAAAAGTAAATACATCCAACAATTACAATCGTTACTTCCTAAATTTTAACATTATTTGTGTGTATTTTTTTGGCCCAAAAATGGTGTGTCATGAAAGAGAATAAAGTTTATTTTTTAATGTTTTTAGGAATAACTATGGAACTGGGCTGAATCAATTGTTAAGAGTAAGTGGGATAACCAGTACACTTGAGCTAGAAAATATCAATACAATGGGTTTTTATTTGTGTTAAAGTGTTGTCTCAAAAAGTTCTGTTACAGTATCCTATGGTAGTATTGCAAATATTTTCTTAATACAAAAAAAATTCTTGTTTTTCATAAGGAATTCCCTTTATTTTTTTGACAGAAACTTAGAATAGCATAAAGGAATGTAATTTAATTTTTCATAAAATTGACGGTTGTTAAGTCATGTCATATATATTTTGAACAAGATGGTTTCCCCTTTATGGGGAAATATATGCAATTGTTATGTAACCCAATGTATCAAGGACGATATGAAGGAGGGTTGAGATAAGACATTTATCCGAATCAACGTGCTTATTTCTTAGTTTCACTTTTCTTGTATGCAAAGGCCTACTATTAAGCTGCTTGCAGTTTAATGTACCAAATTCACAACTATACCAGTATATATGTCTATATATTTTCTTGGGTGAAATTCTCTGTTTCTTTCTAGTGTTAAAATATATTTTTATTTGTGTAGTTACAGGAATGTTTACTCTTAAGTTTTAATCACAGTAGACATGTGTATATTCCTGATATAAGTATTTTTAACCATATGAGCAGCTTTTGTTAGAAAGCAATTTAGACCAAATACCCAAATTTGGTTTTGAAAATCTTGTAGTTGTGGCCAACCTGTCTGGTATAAATTTATGATTGGTCAAAAAAGTTTAAAAGTTTGTTCAATTCATATTTATCTAAGACTTCCAACAGCTGAGGAACTTTTCCTTTTACATTTGCTCCTTTGAATTTATGTTTGTCAATATACATATCTGTTATCATTCCTGCAACAAGCAAACATATTTAATAAACATAACATTTTATTAAATATGAGTGTTCACTATTTTTAAGACAATGTTCAGTCATATAAATATAATTTTAATTATCTATTATACTTGCAGTAGCTCCCCATATAACTTATGTGTGTGCATCATAACATAGAGTAGCCTCATGCCTTCTTTGGTGCTGACTGACAGCTCACGGCTTTGAAAAGTTACCAGACCAAATTTTGTATCCCTACGTCGAACCATCTGATCTACAAAAACATGTGTTTAGCAGCTGTCACTTCTGACAATCAAAATTTAGGTATATACCTAAATGTTGACTGTCAGTCAGCACCAAAGAAGCCATGAGGTTACTGTAGTAACCTGCATCTGTGAGCAAGTGGACTAAATATGAGACTCGTCTAGTCTGGTGTGTCATCAGTAGAGCCCGGATTTTTATGTAATTACATATTTTTATCCTGCCAGTTAGAAATGTGAAAATCTAAATGTTGGCGAATTAGATTGTTTGGGACTGCATTTTCATTTTTCATTTAAAATATTTAACTTATTGTACCGTATTCTAAATATTTTGTGTTTATTTAATGAGGTATTATTTTTAGGTCTTTCTTGAGAAAAATAATTTAAAATGTTGAGTCACTAATTTTCAGACAACCTTTACTTTCCTAAAAAAATGTATTCAGTGAAGGGATGGCAGTGAGTGAGAAAAGTCCAAGTCGGACATGCTGGTTCGTCATAGAGGATTACAGTTGCCGTAACATAACTTTGTGTCAAACTTTTCTCGTGCTGTGAAGGAGAAAGAATGTGGTGTTGCCATAAAGTGGTATCAGCGGCATGTCAGTTTGTAAACACAATTCTACAAGTTTTAAAAACAACAGTTCTTGGATCTGACTATCTCATTTTCCCATTGTTCATTGGTCGGGAGAAGAAACAAATATAGAGCAGCAAGAAAACATAACATCAGCTGTCAGAGAATTTTCCCACAATTCCATGTGACAAATATTCACACACAGTTTGCATTCCTTCCCCTACCTCCTTTCCCAACGTTTCTTTCGACAGCCTCATACTTGTAGTTGGTTCACAAATTATCAGCGAACAGACTACAAGTGATAGCCGATAAGTTCATTTTGGAATAGTGGCCTTCAGAAACTTTCAGCCATAAAATCAAATTTCGTTCCACTAATGTTTGTGTGCATTAGTAACGTGACCACCTATGTGCCCTAGTGGTCAAAGCTAATGGCTACAGATCAAGAGGTGCCGGGGTTCGATTCCCGGCGCTTCAAAAGTTTATGTAAAGCAGTGGGTCTGGAACGGTGTCAACTTAAACTCATGAGGACAAATGTGAAGCTATTTTAATGGAAAATTAGCGGCTCTGGTCTAGAAAACTGAGATTAATGGCTGGATGATTCATTGTGTTGAGCACAAGACACACTTATCAGCAGAAGTTGACAGTATCTCAGCCAACAGACAGCCGCTTAGTGAGTATGGTTTGATTGTGGGCTAACGCCATTGAGTTTTTTCTATTATAAATGTAGGAAAAGAAAGTTTATTAAATATTTTCGCAATACTACATAGTTTACTATATATTTTAAGAGATGATTTTAAATATTTATGTACATATTTTGTAGGCTAATACCACATAAAAATCCGGGCTCTAATCATCAGTGACAAGAAGGTTGGGGTTCGAATCTCAAACAGGTGTAATAAGGGGGTGTTTTTTCCCTAAATGGTTTCCATCTCCATTCCCACACAAATGCGGGTATGTTTACTCTATCATCCTCCTCACCCCATTAGTATGGTTAAAATGTGCATAAACCTGATGGGTATTAAAATGCAGTGGAAAATAAAAATGTATATAAAGTGTGATAATGTATTATTTTTGTTTGTGAACTTACCATAGAGTCTATCTAAATGAGCTGGTTGCTTTTTATACTCTGCTTGCAACAGTTTCTCCTTTTCCAATATGTCTCTATATTCTGGAATTAGGCAACTAGAGTCACCTTCATGCGCTTCGAGTTCCTTTAGAGCTTCCAACAAAGTTATTTTCTTTGCAAGTTCCAACTGAGCTTCAAGTTTTGGGTGTAGCAGTTTTAAAGTATGAGCTATGCTATCATCATTCACAGCTGCAACAGAATAGTAATTTATTCAGAAATGTTACACACAAGCTTTACTTAAGATATTTTACTGCAATGGTTTATTCATCACTAAGTTTCTGGGCCTATTGTGACAAACATATTAATAATTTATTTAGTTTTTATATAAAAAAAATTGCAAATTAAATTAATTTGCTATTAAGTTCACTAGTTACAAGGGAAAAATGGCACCAAATGGCTACCTTATTTCTTCGATTCTAAGATGCAATTTTTCCTCTTTGAACATCTCTAAAAACAGGGTGCATATTAGAATAGATGGCTTCCTGGAATCGCAGTTCTTTTTTGACCAATGGTCTTGGTGGCTCATAAGAATCAGACCGATACTGATTCAGAAGGGAGTGAGAATAACATAACTACCGATACAAAAATATACTAATATTCTTAGTAAATTTAATTCTATAATAAAAGGTTTTTTATAAATAGAGTATTTTTTTAGCTTTTTAATTTTATTTGTTTTCTTAGAGTCAAAGATTTTTTCTGTTGGTGGTACTGAAAAATTAAGGTGTGTTTCTTATAATCGATGACTTCTTAGAATCAAACGAATATGGTATATTAGATTAAACATTGAAAGGAGAATAGAAGGGCAAGTCTTATACACTTACCAGAAAACAGTAGGCCTCAAAGTTCACAATTATAACACAACAAAACATATCATTATGTAATTTCCGGGTTACATCAGTTCCCTTCTTCAGCAGAAAAGAGTACAACACAGATTGAACTCTGGCAGCATGACTAGAGGTAGGTCATGGTCATACTGCCATAGTCCATTCTTGTTTTACTCTCTTCTGCTGAAGAAGGGAACTGATAGACCCCAGAAATTAGATAATTATATGTTTTGTTGTGTTATAATTGTGAACTTTGAGGCCTACAGTTTTCTGGTAAGTGTATAATAAGCCTTGCCCTTCTATTATCCTTTAAATCTATAGTTCCCTAGTTACAGAAATTATTTGTAAGTCATATTTATTACAGAATAGCCCAAAGTAAAGTAATCATCTAATATATTTTTTGACTTATGCTAATACTACCGTATTTTTTATATGAAAACAAATAAATGAATAAAAATGAAATATTTTTCATTTTATTTTATTTGGAATAAGCTAAAGAAAATATGGATGGGAAAATATAAAAGGGAACAATCACCATATGGCTTTTACAATGAAAGAGAGAACACCGTTTACATTTTACATTGCTGCCATTGGATAAAAAGGTACTGGCTGCATTATGCAATTGTGAACTATCATTTATTATATATTCAATAAATAAACTATATGAACTACAGTTATCTTTACTAACATTTTGCATTTACTCTAGTCAATTAAAATATAAAACTTATTTTGATTTCTTACCGCATAATAGCTCAAGTTTAATTTTTTTCTTGGTTGCTTCTTTAGTAAGAATATCTTTCAAAATTGAGATTGTTGAAATGTTATCAGATCGGAATTCCGCCTCACCTTTCCTACAAGGTAACAGATTGATAAATATCATTAAAGTAAAAGAAATTGAGAAAAAGAAACATAGCGTGACTTAAAATATAGTTTTAGGTGTTTGTTGATTTGTAACATAATGTATTAATTTCTAAAATAAAGCTTTTAAAAAATATGTCTAATTATCTCATTTACCAAAACATTCCTGTTAACTCTAGATCAGTGGTTCCCAAACTGTGGAGAGGGGGGGAGGGGGGGGGGGGGGGG